>JAQIXX010006261.1:0-12480 GCA_034700605.1 Willowsia nigromaculata
CCCCATGTTAATCCCTATCCTCCAATGCTTAAGCGATTTTATTTCCCCCCCCCCACAACTACTAATGATGAAGAATAAATTTTTGCTTTCACATACATAATTGACAAAGAGACGTATTCGTATTCGTCTTACACTGGCACGTATTCCCCTTCTCCAGGTGGTGTCCATTTCAGCTTGACCTGTACTTTAGGATCCAGATCCTTATGTGTCATTGCGGAGTTTGGTTTGCCATTACAAGTGACGGTTTGTGCGTTTTCATCCGAGTTGGGGTCAAATTCTCCCACAGCCTGATCTCCATTTCGTGGATGTACCTGGATGAAAAATCCTTTGAATGGGGGCCCAGCCGATGGAGCGGTTAGTAAAATGTCGACTTGCTCGCCTGCAGCTACATCCGTCTTTTGCATTATCACCCGATACGGACTCTTGCTCGTTTGGGGAGGCGGTCCATGACCGGGTGTCATGCTATCACAAGCATTTTCCGGAGCCCCGGTGTGGAACGCTAAAGTCGCGGAAGTCCAAAATAGGACGAGAAAAAAAAGATAGGTGTAGTACCACGAAGGATCCATCCTTAAACGGTGGTCTCGCTTTCCCCACTACAATGAACACAAATATATTTCAACCGATTCTCCAGTAGTACTCCTCAAAACGCAGAAAATTACTCCTCAATTTAACACAAGCAATCTTACCTATTATATGAAATGAACACTTGATGGTTAAAGGAAATACGCAACTGAATTTTGCTTGATTGATTCAAAGTTACAGTTAGCGCTTGCTTCACTGCTCACTCTCAACTGCCCTCAAAAAGTGTTCTAAATTTTTTTTACCTTTTGATTTTAACACTTACTCAGGCTTATTATACCAATTTAATAAATAGCCAAAATCTGCATGAGTAGAAAACTAATAAACTAGGTTTTTTGCCTCTGTCAGCACACAGCACACAAAGACTACGTGGATATACCTGAAGAACTGCTCTAGCATGAAAAAAATGCCATATAATACACTTCATTTCCATAAATACTTTTTTCTTCGTTAAAAATTCCTAAAGGCCTTCTCTTGTCATGCTGCTTATGTGTATCAATAATCTACAGAGATCCCGCAAACCAAGTTTTTTTCATAAGATGCAAAGAGCATATACCGTCAGTAGACTCATGTGTAGTAACGGACTCGTAGAATTTTTATGTCTTCGACACTGGTAATGACCCATTAAGTATCCATAAGGTATTATTAGCAGCATGCTACCATTGTACTGACATATTCCTGTGGACAGAAGGGTGATGAGGAGTCATATAGTGTGTGGGCATGTATGTGACATTGAATACAGTTTCTAGAAGAAGACCTTCGTCTTCCTCTTGTTTGTAAATTGGTAAAATGAAAACGGAAGGTTTCCAAACTCCAAACATATACAACAACGCACATATTATATACCTGTCTTTAGTTTCTTTTGTGTGACAAATTCACAAACCTGTGCTCAAACAAAGTTTTTTTTATAGCTTGTTAGCTTTTTTTCTTGGGGGAGCTCGGTGGAGATATCGAATATCAACATCAGTTAATAATACAGTGCTGCTGTGCTAATACCGTGGCAAGGCACTTTAATAATAAGCAAGCAAGGTAAACAAATTATGTCTAGTATAGCGATTATTGAAGAAACGTCCTTCTTTTACTGGTCTTCTTCCATTTTTCTTCCTTTTGAGTCTTGACTCGAAAATTGTTGACTTTGAAACAAAGTATGTAAAGCTGGACTTGTTCACTTTTTAGTCCCGTGCTTACTTCTCTCTATGTTTGAATGGGAGAACAAAGTTGGCTATCAATCATTTTTCGTTTATAAAAAATCGGAATTTGTTGAAGAGTGTATTTCTGAATAGGGAACATGGCTAGATATCATCTTAACTTGAATGAACAGATAAATTAACTTTGGGTTTTGGTTTTTTATGAAAATCTTTATAAAGTAGAAGTAGGGAAATGTTGATTTATGATTTATAGCACGTTGTACGCATTACGCATTATTTCACGTTCTATTGGTAGTGGTAGTAATGTAAATACCTCCCTGCTTTTACTTTGCATGTCTTGAACTGGTGTATGTACCTATGTTGGAGAGAAAAGTGATGAATATGGCTTTTGGCAAAGTTCGTCATTTGAATTTGATGTGTTGTATTGCTTTTTTAAGATAGTTTGTACTTGAATTTATTTCTTCTATCTGGATCTCCAATAAGTTGCTAGTTAGATAGAAATTATAACGTTTGAAAAAATAGATAATAATAGAAAAATGCAAAAGTTTTGAATTTGTTCGTAGTATGCTTTCAGCTATGTGTTTATGAAACAAAAGTAAAAAGGAGTGAAACTAATTACTAATTAAATGATGTACCAAAGTACCAATGCCAATGTACAATATGACTCAAATAGTTGATTTAAGGTCGTTGATTATTGAAGTAATATTTTAGGCTATTTTTTATTATATTACGTAAATTGCAAAAACAGCTTCATCTCTGCATTTAACAAAAATTTTCACTTGCCTCAAGAACACCCACACTCAAATGCAAACGTCTGTGCTGGACTTTTTATGTATAATGGCAGTGAAATATGTAATTTTTTATTTTGAGTTCATTCTTATTTTCAACATTTCAACCGAATTACCGAATCGAAACTTATGAAAGGTTACTATGCATCAGCGTTTATAGCCATTATCATTGCCGAATCCGACAATAAAGCGAGAGGAAAAATTAGGAAAAATTCACTGCTGAATTTAATTAAATAAATTGATTGCTTCAAGAATGGTTAGCCACTTTTGCCAGACATTGACTTTCTTAATTTTTATCCTGTTAGCGGATGGATCCCTTGGCCACTCAGGAGGAGCTCCACATGACGCCTGCAAAGATCTTGAACCGGGTGTGGGTCCTGTTCCTTCTGGCCATGGAGATGATATAGCTCCTCAGACCACGCCACCCCCGTACCGACTCCTTTTCAATCGAACCAAAATGAATAGCGACACTACTCACGAGATCGAGGGTCATAGGCATATTAAGATGTCAATCCTAGCAGATCCTGGAGAAGAATTCAAAGGATTTTTGGTAGTGGTAAAGAAGAAGGGAACCGATGGATATAAAACGTTACCTGGGACGTGGAAGGACTTGCAAGGAAAAGATGCCAGAACCGTAGACTGCAATCAAGGTGGAATTGTTACAGCAGAAGCGTGGACGCACCGATCAAACGAACCTAAGAAAATCACGAGTGCTTACTGGAAGCCAGAAAATGAGGACGGAGAGTTTGAAGTCTAGTATGTACATAATTTTATTAAATTGTATGATGATTTTTTATGCATGATTTCTTAATTTTACTTGATGCACAAAATATGAGTTTCATATATAGCTTCACAGTAGTAAAGAGCCTGAAGATTTACTGGAAGGCTCTGCAAACTCCAAACTATTCCAGCATCAAAGTGATCAAAACTAACGAAACGGAGGAACTATATCCTTACCCTGACGTTAATTATGATGGTAAGCCTGGGGTGCAATCAAATGGTTTAGCTCTCATACCAAATCCAGTCGCGATCAATATTTTACTGCTTATGAATAAATATATTATTCATCTCTCCATTACCCAAGAAGTGAGTATTATATATTTATTGAATAATTAGCTGGCATAAATAAAGATTTATATTTCAAAAATAGATGCTCGAAATTTTCTTTTTCAATTATTGGTAAAATAAAAAGGAGTTTTAAAATATGAATTCATGAGGCATCGCATAACACTGCATTGAAAGTCATGTTCATTCAATTTTCTCAAAGTACGGTTCTTCCGTGAGCATCACTTTGAGGAGATATTTTGGAATAACCTGCGCAGTCTCATAAACAACATATTCATTAAATCTCAAAAGTAGATGTCTTCTGTCTTCTGCGCTGGGGATTGCTTTTCCTAGCGGCCAAACTGATCCATCGATTTCAATGTCTCCAGCCGGATCCGGAACACAGCGTCCGCAGCCCATAACGCTATCATTTGGAGTTCCGAAGAAGCAACTTCTAAGACCAGTCGCCGTGCTGTTTGGAGGGGACGTGATGAAATGCATGGGATTTTCACTTTTGAATATTCGACCGAGAAGAACATCACATAAAAAGACAAAGGCAGTTGCTCCTTCCCATATAAAGCCGTTACAGTACTGGACACTTTTAGAAATTTGATCGGCGAAATATATACCTTAAAATAAATGATATCTCATCATTTGCTAATAATATTATAACTACTTTTTAAATTTGAGAAAGAGTTTTTGAACTTGTAAATCATACCTTGACCAAACATTTGACCTCTTGTGGTTGGCAGTCTGAGTCCGTCCTGGAGAATTGAGCTGACAACCCTTCTTTTAGTGCCATGCCAGAGCATCTTTCTGAACTTGCCTTTTGTTTCGGTGTCTTCATTGAAGTCAGCAGGAGCATCGCCCCTCTCGATGGAACTGGCGTTCACTATGATACGAACCACAGAAAGGATTTTGATTCCATGCCCGTGCATCTGACCGTTGGCTACGTAGTCATTGATGTATTTGTATACTGGCTCGTCGGGTGGAACTCCCCATGCAAGTAAGCTTCCAGAGTTGAAAAACTTGTTTGTCAGCCTGAGACCACGGAAGACAGATTGGGCAACTGGGCAATCAATAAGCGCCTTCTTCTTTTTACTTGGATATCGGTATTTCAACAGATGCGCTTTCCGCTTTTCCCTTTGTTCAGTATCATCAGGATCAAGATCGGATCCGCGTTTATTGGAAGCCTCGTTTTCTGTTGGGTCTTGTAATAAGCCATTTGGTGATGCAGAAGATGCACTGGGGGTGCTGTTTACGTTTCCTCCAGAGGTTTGACCTGGAGTCGCATTGCTAGTATTCCCACCAGGGGCCTGACTTTGGTTGGGGAAACAAATCTTGCAATTCAACTGAAAATGTGCAAAGCATGGACCATTCTGATTCATTTTTGGATAATCAATCAGAAGGATTGTTTGGTTCGATGGGGCGAGTTTATTATTATTGCCTAATTTTCAGAGGTTGACGAACTAATTTTTAAGAATTTCATGAGGTACAAGTTCACTATATCCACCATTATTTAAACATTATATACTCTTTGCAGTTCACAGAAATTATACTGTTTTCGAGCGCTGTATGGAAACGGTTACAGCATAAAAGGTAACATTGGCAGCCTCATGGACTTGGAACAAAGGAGAGATGTGAACTCGTTGAGAGTGGCATAAAATAGTTGGTCAATGGACGGAAAACCAAGAAACGGAGAACTCCATTGGTAATTTAGCATTTTTATGAGTTGTTTTTATTATATTATACCTATACGTAACAATAAAATATAGACAACAGGCGAGATCAATACTGTCTTAATAACTTAATTCTTGTGATTGCAAATAAAATATTAACTGTTAGCATTGCCAGCAACGCTTATAATATAGCATAGAGAGCATATCATTTCAAAAGATAACATTTGTAGTTGTTGTAAGTAAGCTGTGAGCAGCTTCAGTTGATTTTGCAGGCATCTCGTCTACGACGATCCGGATCCGAATAAGTCGGTCATGAAGCTCCAGGCGCGTTTGAAATGACTCCAGCTGCTGCCTCCTTCTGCATCCAGTTGAACAGGAGAACGGTCTGTGTTAAACTGTGAACCAGTTAGCCCTCCGTCGCGGCCATTTCCCAGTTTTGGAAGATGAGCGATATTATCTCCGCGTAATTGTGGAGTTGCAAAATTTAAGGTAGGAGGGGGAGTTGGAAACTTTGGCGAAATCTTGGGAGGTTTGGGCTGAAAGGTATCTGTCAAAAGCAGCCGTACGTCTCCAACTGGCTCCACATCAGCCCAGTATGTCCAAAAGTCCCTCACAAACGTTGCACTGGAATAGGTAGCAAACAATAAACATGCTTTCATTATAAAACATTATTCTGAATGAATAAAATAAAGCTTTCGTTATTTTAATTTTATTAAGTTCTTACACAATTTTTAACTCCTTTTCAACATACGCTCTTCCATCTTTATTGCGCTGTAGTGTGGCCGCATCCTCCTCTGAGATCAACTTTGGGGCAATCCAATACAACTCCACAGAGTCCTTAACGTAGTTGATTGCATGCGTCATGGCACTGTTCCTTTGCTCAAAACAGTGAACGGGCTGAGCCTGGCTTAAGTCACTGGACGCTAGGTCGAAAACTCCGTAATTTTTATTCTGATTGGGGCTAACGCTATCACCACTTTCATCGCTCGCCTCCTCCTCTGTATCTTCAGCTTCTTTCACCATCACAAAAAATCCTTTGAATCCTGTTTGCCCTGGAATCGTCTTCAGAGTAATGTTTACTCGGTCTCCAGGACTGATCACAGACTTATCAACAAGGATCTGGTAAGGGGACAGGCCTTTTTGTGCATTTACCCAATGGCCAGGGGTCATACTGTCACAGCGACTTTTAGGTGCTCCATTTCCATGTGCCTGCACTTCCTGCGAGGAGTAATGGAAGATAACGATAGTGCTGATAAAGAAGTAAATGATGGTGGATGCATTTCGGTTTTTTCGGTGGAAACTTGTGAACATGATGATAACAAGAAGGATAATTGCTTGAAAAAATCCGACTAGGTACTGGGCCACAACTAGCAATGGCACACTTTGTCTCTTCATATGGGCGATAGTTGGCGAGAAAATTGAGAAAGAGGAATAAAAACAAGTTCACTGCTCACTACCAAGAACTAATATGCTCATTTTCTATTCCCAACAACCGAGATCTCCTGCATGTCTCTGGACCACGGAAAAAGTATACAAAGGATGAATGTCAACCGGGAAGTAGGAAGTGTTCATAAAATACAACAATGAATCACCCCCATTCTGACCATTCAAGTTTCAAGGTCTTTGAAAGAACCCTTCTCCGCTGAAATTCGCTTAGATAGCTGATGCAAAGTGCAAGACGAGATAGTAAAGAGGTACGTAGCTACAGGACAAAGTAAATTGAGAAGAAAAGGGTTTGATTCGGCCATGACCAGTAGCCATTAAGAATAACCAACCTGCAGTGCGATAAATGTCTGAACTGTGCACGTCTGTACTAGTGCATCGTATATTCCAATAGTGAAGAGTAAGTGGCATTACATCACGTATACATATTATTAATTATTGTGCACAATACACGAAATCCATTTTCCTTCTACTATTGTAAAATATTTCCACTAATAACAAGATAGTCTTTTATGAGAAAACCCCACGATTGATTCCATAGGTCAAGGTAATAAACGTACCAGAATTTTTTTTAGACCGGATACACTACTGTTTTAATTATTCAATCAAGTTCATAAATTGATTTCACAAGTTTTCATTTCTTAAAATGAATTTTCTTCAATAATTACAGCAGATTAGACTAGAGTTAGATGGATGACACGATGATGGACTTCAGCAGTTGTAGTCCTTACAATACTTCAACCAGAGCTTGCTTTGTTTACAGGTTCAAATTCAAATAGCTGAGCGTGAGTTTCCTGAAGCTTTTTCAGTTCATCAATCAGGTCCAAGTGGTTGAATTCGTCGGGAGCAGATGTAAACTTTTTCAAAAGGTCTAATCGTGAATCATTTGTCTCGCCAAAGTAGAAGTTTGTTTGCACAGCAAGGAAATGAGCGTCTTCTGCTTTCTGAAACGTTCAAACAGTAAGGAAAGTTAAAAAACATTCAAACCTGTTCTTAAAGTTCCATTCATTTTAACGAAAAAGGCAATTAAATACTTGAATTGAACAGAATTACTACTTGGAATTTTATGTGGGACATTACCAATAATTTGGCATCATATTCACCTCGCAGCAGCACCAAATCTTTACTAGTCTTTAGTTCAATGTAGTTAATCAGTTTCAAGGCTACTGGCGCACTTTCCTTGTGAGTTTGGTACATTATTAAAGGTGTGAAGTGAAACGTGTTGTCTTCAAACTGCATAAAAAAGAATTCATATCCGTCGGGTCTTGGTAATGGCATCACAAACTGTAAAAAAACAAACAGGAAGTTGTTTTAAAAATGCCTGTATTTCAATAATTCAGAAAACTAAAATTAATTAGAGAACGTTCCGCAGGCGCTGTATTTACCAATTTGTGTATGGAAGCCAAATCAGCCATTTTGTCATACACTGGACCAGCCATAACAGCAGCGAGAAGGCCTTCTTTGTGTCGATGAAATTCCTGCCAAAGCTGCAAACGCAAAATGACAAAATAAAATTAACTTTACTGAAGTTGAGAAATGCATATTTGAAATCATGTACTTTTTAAATGCGTACATTAATTATATCTTCCCTCTCCAGGTGCTTGATTGAGTCCATGTGCATTACGTCATTTAGGGTCTAGGAAAAGAAGACAAATAATTGTTAAGAATTTAAGGATGTATGCACTTGTTTGGATTTACGTCCAAATACTAAATGACATGAATTACCTTTGGCTTCCTTGCGACTTTTTCAGCAGTTTTTATCCTTTTGATTTGCTCATTCTTCTGTTCCTCCAGTTGCTCCAATCTCGCAAGGAGCTCTCTTGGAGAAGTTCTGGAAAAATTGATTGACATTCAAAATATGAAAATAATTACCTACTAGTATGCATCACACACGTTTAAGAAAAAATATTGTGATTCTGAATTTTTCATCTTACGTTTCAATCTTGTTGAGTTTTTCCTTGTACTTTTCAAAATACTCATTCTTCGACTGCATCACTTCCTTTAACTGATTCAATTTATTTAATGACTCTGGATCCAGTGGAGGCTCAGGGGGAATATTTTGTCCTGTTGACATTTTCCGTTGCTGGTGCTGCTGGTGGCGCAAACCGAAAGAAAACGCTCTGTTTCCAAGTCGTAGTTGTGATTCCTGTCCACTAGTACTGGCAGAGGCACCTGCCGCACTATTAATTCCTGCCCCAGTCCCAAGTAAAGCACGATCAATCGAGTTTCGCAGAACAAAATTTTGAAGTAGACTCATTCCTACACGGCGGCTCCCTCCAGAGTGCATATTGATGACTGATGTTACCGGATGTTAGTCGTTCTAAAATAATTAAAAATCCATAACATTTACTATTTACCCCAACTTACATGGTACACGATGATCAATGATACGGCATGGGGTTAAAAACGCTAATTTTGTTAATTTACTTACTTGCAAGTTGAGAGGGGTATTTACAGAACGAACAGTTTATATGAATATAATAATCAATTAACATACAATCAGTAACAATCAGAAGTTTGTAGTTACTTCTTTCTATACTTTCAAGCTTGAAATTCGATTAAATTCTTCGAAAAGGTCAGGTCTAACTTAAACACGTGACATTAAGAAATACGAGGATACTAATAATATTTTTTTGATAAAGACACTTCTTGGATTTTTAAAACAGTGGTATCGAAACAATATCGAATCTTTTCAATTTCATGCGAATGATCAATCATTTGTGATGTGTTATGTGTTTGTCGAAATCAAAAACAACTGCTTACAAACTAAAAATAGAAGTGAACAACTTACCAGAAATCAGATGGACATCTCTCGCGGTTGTGCTCATTGCCCCGATACGCTTGACAATGAACAAAAATTCCTGAACTGAAGCTTTCTGGCTACTCTCTCCACTCACACTTCACAT
Organism: Willowsia nigromaculata; assembly: GCA_034700605.1. Classification (NCBI taxonomy): domain Eukaryota; kingdom Metazoa; phylum Arthropoda; class Collembola; order Entomobryomorpha; family Entomobryidae; genus Willowsia; species Willowsia nigromaculata. Next base: position 9,588 of record JAQIXX010006261.1, read on the forward strand.
TCCAAATTCCAAACTCCGTAACTTTATATGGAAATAGTCAGTTATATTTTCTAATCAATCTATTCCTAAATAAATAATTATTGAATTACGCAAGTAATTTTAACGCACATGATTCGCATTTAATTAATTCACTCCATTTATTTCTGGAAGAAATACATTTTTTATTTTGACATGCGATTGATGCGATTAATAATTATTTTTAAAACTAAATTGTGACAATAATCGAGAGTAAAAGCAACCTTTAGTTTAAAAGAGTGTCAGATTGTATTGAGTCAATGGTCGCCGACATGTTGGTAGTTTTCCAGGCAGGTAGGAATGCAATGCAGTTGTATTTCTCGGTAGCAATTAAAGCTTTAGCTGACATTTACCCCTTTCCAGAAAGCAACTCTGTCTTTGATATTCGCAGCTTCCGGTTTGGGGTTTGCATAATACCTGTTCCAAAAAAAGCATAAGAATAGCAAATATAAATTATCATATTTTATATCACATCATCAATCTCGCCAGTCCCCCACACGAAGGATCAAGGAATAATGGTGGGAGGGAATTAAAACTCATATAGCATCTTCTGAGAGTATGCCTCAATCCATGAATCTTTGGCGTTGACATGTCAGGTAACATGACTGAGGCAGGCACTCTAATTATAATGTCACCAAATGTTTTCAACTAAATATGTTCACGTATGACGTACCATGCGGCTCCAGCGTTGGTTTTACCTGAAAGTTTCACAAAAGCAAAGACAATTCATCATTAGTGTAATCAGCATAACAAAATTATAGCAAGTAATTATCTTTAAAATAATTAATTCTGAATCTAGCTGCTGAGCGCTTACCGTCCACAACAATGTCAAAGTAATTCGCTGTCCCCTTCCAAGGACAATTGGAAGTCTGGCTATTTTTCTTGAAGTATTCCATTTTCAAAGATGACATTGGAAACTGCAAAGACGCAGACAAAAACACATGTCATAATTAATATATTAGCCAACAACAGGTCTCCTCAACCAAGGAGCTTAACCGTCAAAAGTCTACCGTTACAAAACTTACATATTTATTTCCTTCCACTTCCACAATATCATTCGACTCAGCGAGCACAACCCCATTCCATTTTGCTGTCGGCATGTTTCCAGCGGTGGAACTGCGGAAGGACGACAAGAGCAAGAAGACTACACACCAGACACTCACAAACACCACCAGGTTCAACTGTGCGTTCGACCGCTGTTTTTTTTGGGGGTTAAAAAATTATTTTTCTTAAAATACAATTAATTTTATTCAGAAAAGAGGAAGAGGGTGACGAATTAGATTAACACAAGAATTTAGAACCCGCAGTTAAAGAAAATTATTAATTATTTTTATTACATAGAATTTTGAATTTTGAATGGAAAATGAAAATACTACTGATTTACAGAATTCATGATTTGATTGGAATTCAGCTGAGTTCACGTTGTTGCTTGAGAGAATAAACAAAAGACAGCTGTCCGGCTCGGCTGGCTTGGGTGCTGCACCTGAGATTCCGTCAATTTCGCAATCTTCAGCGCAGAGTTAGGTGATGCGGCTGTTTGTGGCGTTGATCGTGCAAAAACGTCTTTCTGGACTGGACTGGAACAAAAAATGGCAAAAAAGTAGCGTAAAAAATTGATGATAGCAATTTGCACATCGCATCCAGGAAAGTGTTTTCATGTTCCATGAAAAATATACGCCCCACATCGTACTCTTTGGCTTCAATTCAAAGCTAACTTTGTGTAGTTTTGCATGCGATTCATGCGAAATTCTCGATGCTAGTGGGTGGCCTTGATGGAGAGCTTCTCATTTCTCTTCAGACCATGAGTCAGGTCAGGTTCAAACGGAGAAGTTGCTATTCACATATTGTACTCAAAGGAATTCTTCTTCTGTTAGTAGACGTGCAAGCAAGTCGCAAGCGAGCAATTATGTGGAAGAGAAGAAGAGAAGCTCTCAGAGCAAGTTCAATATCCTAATGATAGTCGCGCACCATAGTCGACCGGCCCATGTAAACTTTCGGGACGGACTGCGGGGGACCGACTCAGCCTTTCTCAAGTGCAGCAGGTTTGGCTGCTGGGTGCTGCTACTGCACGGCTGTTTAGCTGTGCTTTTTCATGAACAATGAGTTTGTCTTTTGAAGTGGCATTTACTTCGGCAAGCAGAAAATAATACTTTGCTTTGAAGCCCAGTCTGGGTTTTGATTATGTTTATCGTTTGAAAAATGTGATATTAAACTCTGAAACGTAAATTATCAATTTGAATGATGTAATATGCTTACTTTCAATTAAATTTATCCGGGCACTAAAGAAGAAATTGTACTAATTATTAGTATCAATGCAGCATGTATTTGTTTGATCTCCTCTACTTCTGACATTCAGCAATTAGCATTCAATCAATCAGCTTCAATGGCCAAGTCAATTAATTTGTATGCGAAATTTCTTTATGAGCCATGTAATAATTTCTTTCATTGTTTATTGTGATAAAACAGCAATTATGACATGTATGTATTTTTATTGATATTTATGTGCATGATAAATGTGCTATCAATTAATTCAGATTTTAGCTTACTATATTTACAAGTAGGATTTTCTACCAATCAATCATGAATCATGAGCCATTCACGCTTCTAACATAACTGCCAAGCAAACTTCACGAGTAAAAACAAAAATCGCTACAAAGTCGTATCAATCAATTTGTTTTGTCAACAGATTCAACGACAACAGCGCTCGCGTTGCCTCTCACTCCACTGCCAACAGTGGAAATAGAAGAATTATTGTTATCTGTCAAACCAGGTATTCCAAGGCGGTTACTACCACCGTTTTCTATCATATCGAAAGGATCAATAGAGTCAAAATCTGGAGCGGTGGTGGAGCCTCCAGCAGCAGCCGCAATGAGTGAAT
>JAQIXX010006262.1:0-12480 GCA_034700605.1 Willowsia nigromaculata
AGATACAAAACGCTTGAGAGGTGCAACGTATAATTTAATATTTAGAGGTTTTCGACTATGCTCTATTCAATGGAAAATGAATTTTTTAAATCGGTCATTTCCCTTTCCATGTCGTCCCATTGTAAGTATTCATTCCAGAATATTTGAAACCCAGTTGCTGATGTTTAGTTATGTTCTTATACGGTTTTCAATAAATGATTTGAGGTAAGCCTGTCATTTAGATTGGGTGGTCCTGAGGTGGGATTGAATTTAAATTTGAAATACTTTTAAAACTTGTCCCGTTTTCTAATAACAATGTCATAAAACATGAAAATTCTAGCAATGTTTCTCTGTGCCAATATGTTCCACTTTCTTGTCTCGGCCGCATGATAAACGAGGAATTAGGAGAAACTGTGCGTACAAATTTAACTTGCTTGACTTCTCTATTGTTATGCATGGTATTATCTGTTTTGATAGAGAACGGGAGGCAACTTATAAAAACAAGTTATAGTTGCAACTGCAAAAAAAGCCCTTTGATAATTACTGGGCTCTACTTTGTGTACACTGGCGGTAGTGAGGTTATTGGTAGAAGCCACAACTTAAGCGTTTCGTTAGAAGAAATGCTTTGTTAGGACATATGCAAAGATCAGAGCTTAAAGTAGATGCAATTGTATTTGAATCAGTTTTATAATATGATTAAAGACGCGATTAATAATACTATGCAGGGGATGGTGGATCATCAAAGATGCTTGTTCCCTGTGCATACAAAAAACTTTATGAGTAATAAATCGATATTTTTAATTAATTCGTGTGAGCTACTTTTATAACCATTGATTTGACAATTCAATTTCAGCCAGTGATAGCTAGAGATAGCTTACATGTTTTCTACTAATTTGTTCTGAACTAACTCATGCAATAACCATGTAAGCGCTGCTGTATTCAAATGACATAATTACTTTTTCAGACAGATACTAAGAAACGACGTTCCTTTGCGCATTGGTGCTAAATACAAACTCTTACATGACCAACCATAATTACATTTTACGTAAATTTTTAAAATGAAGCACGTGTAATCTTCATTACTTTTATTTCCTTGTTAGGCATGGCCATATAATTATGAGATAACTCACATTCCAAGCGTAGCATTTGCATTCCCGATACCTTTTGTTGAAGCTTTTATCTTCCCCAAGTTATACAATAAAGTGGTAACTAGAATCAGTATACATTCAAATTGTGTAAGAAAAGCCTTAAAAACCTCTCGCAGTTTAATATTCTGTTTTTATCATTGGAACTAAACAACAGTTAGCCAAAGTTAAACTGACATTTAAAAAAATCTAAACTGTGTTACTAAAATAGAAAGTGCAAATTTTTATATACCAAACTAAACGGGTAAAGAACTGTTTCACATGCAATACATTTGCAAAACTTTAATTATTTCCTTTAAATATCATGTGCAAAGAACAGTAGTTTAGGTTGTTGCAACAATATACAATATCAGGTTGCATGCAAGTGGAGTTTATTTGATTGTTTTGTGAGCAAAGCTTGTATCTGAATTATTTTCTATCACTTTACATTTCCATAAATTTTCCTACTTTATGCATAAATTCTAAGGAAAAGTTTGCGAACAAAAAGTCCCCAAGTCCATACTATTTTGTTATGGATCCTAAAAATCAAGTTGCAACGCGGATCGAGCAATGGTGAAATAGAATGATGGTAAGTAAATTTCTATGATCAATGCTGTTTATTCAATATTTTATCTCTATTCATTATTACCATAATTAACTATATCTAACTTTTTTAAATAAAGGATTAGATCTAATGGAGGTATCAAAACTCCCCATATTATTATCCCTATTTGGACTTGCCTTACTCTGTCCCTCCATCCATCACGCATCTGCAACTATTTCATTGGATCTGTCTCGGTGTTTTGTGAACATCGTCCAAGAAAACAAGCACAATTCCGCTAATATCAATGTAGCCACTTTTAATGACGAAACCACATGGACAATTTATTCCCATCTGGAAAACTGGAACTGGAGGAGAGTTTTTGATGAAGCAAATAGCAACATATCACCTCTGTCACTTGGCTACTTTCGATTTAGCTTTCTTCACTCAACCTCTTGCATTGTTTTCATTTTACAAACAGTCACTTTGCAAAGCACAATCACAGCCATTGAAAATTCTGGGTACGCCACATCCGAATATGCCCTCACACTTGTGTGCACCCAAACTGACGATGATGTGGTCTACAAAGGATTCAACAATGGTCGTCATCTGCATCAGGTAAAAGGTTTCCCATTTTCTGTAGACATTGCGTTCGTTCGGGTACAATCAAACATAGCCTATCTGCAAATTGTTGGTATCTATTGTTACCATTGTGACAAAGGGTATGGTAGAATTATAGCTTTAGATGATGAATCAAAGACAGCTGCAAGCTTGTTTACGATCACTAAAATGAAGCAGGTGTTAGATAAAAAGAAGGCACAAAACTATGGCTTGGAATCATCACTTCTGGATTTCACTTCAGGTTGGCATACGTCGTATTTGGTGGGATCAGACCTTTGTAGAGATTCAGAAGCGAACATAAAAGGGCGTACTATGTGTATGCCTATGTATATAATGCTCCGATTGGCGTTAATATCTTCCAACACGTCAATTTTTGAGGAAGAAAGCTTCAATTCGTACCGCCGTTTTAAACGAAATTGGCGTCTGTTCATATATCGTTTAGATTTTTCCCATGGAACCTATTACTATAGGGAAGCACCAATTGAGCATGAAAGTCATTTGCTTAGATGGGAACGTGTCATTTACTTTGCAAAAGATGCAAAGTATATGTATTGCAACTTTATAGCTGCAGCAGATGGCAATGCTTGGTATGTGTACACTAGCATATTTGATAATGATGTTTGGATCGCACTAGCAATCATAATTATAGCACATGGCATTTTGCTACAGAAATCTCTAATATCAACGATTGCCCTCCTAAAGCCATTTATCAAGCTGGAAATGTACGTAAGCAGGAAGAATTATATGTTGGCAGGAATTTATTTGGCATTTGCTTTATTAATTTCTGAATGGTATGGATGCGGAATGTCAGCAAACCTGTTGTTCATGAACGACACAATGTCAACTCAAGAATATTTTCGGAAGTCTTACAAATTTCATATTGTAGGCTCTAACATTGACACATGGAGTGATCACACAAAACAATCCATAAGTCAAGCCACTGGTGTAGCAACTGTTCGAGACGCATACTATCCTTCAGCGGTACATTGGCCAAACAATTTTACTAAAGGTTTGGAAATAATTGCGACAAAAAAGTTACTTGTCGATGCAACGGTATTTATTTTCGGTCAAATACAAGCATTAGCCGCAATACAGATTGTAGCTCAAACAGCGATTGTTCAAGACACGTTTGTCTGTGGAACGATTCCGTACACTGAGCCGTATGCTTTCGGTTTTCGAACGTGGGGAGTAGGCTCGAAATTGTTCTCGAAGCATCTAAACGCCTTGGTTTGCGCTGGTATTCCTAAGCATACAGAAACTTTAGTTTTGCACATTGTTGGGATAACAGAAAAGCTTAGCTGGTCTAAAACGGATGTAAGCTTACAAAAGCCATATCCATTTTCAATGACATCTCCACTAGGCGACTTCATAATTTTACACTTTTCAATCACTTTCTTGGCTTATTTGATGTTCGTCTTTGGACATTTTGTAAAACGGGTATCATCCAAGACTATTGAAAAAAGTGGGTGCAAAACATGGGGGAAAATATGGAGGCTTAGACCTTTGCGATTACGTAGGATTCATCATGATGTAGGAATCATTCGAAGAGTTTTTGTACGCCCGTCTTTCAAGTAGTTTACTACCCACGTATTTCTACTTTACGATCTCAATTTGAGCAGAAGTGTTGTATGGACCATCAGTTCTATAAATATACTGTTTGGTATTTTAAAATAATATTCTTTCACCTTAAAACCTGAATATTCGTGATACCAGTTAATATTAAAGAAATATGTGTCGTAACATTTGCAATTAATCTGCATTAGTAACAAGCATTCTTGAAATATAAATACTTGGTGTTTTAATTCATACAAACAGTTATTAGTTTCCTTCATTACAATTAAATGTATTTTTACTGACTCATATTGATTATCAATAATGCTTTTGTCATTCATTGTCAAAAGTCATTATATTTGCTAACTTTTCTAATCTCTTCTTATGTATCTTTGCTGGTTTTTGTTCATTTGTTACTTAAGTATGTGAAAAGCTAAGAAACTAATAGTTAGATAATTCTATGCGTCTTGCAGAAATCATATAATAAAAATCAACTGAACTCGTTCAAAGAGTTTTTTGCACAGATATAAATAATTTACACCATAAACTGAAAGTATTCAAGCCTTGTAAATCAATATTTCATGTAAGGCGAATCGATAAATAATCATACAGAACTCCTGTTTAAATAATTACTATAATCGATTATTTCAAGGAACGAGAATTGTGATAGGGCTGTGAAGCTATAATAAAATGCATTTGGTCACAGGAGTTTATGCAAACTAGCTATTTGTGTAAGCGTTTACTGTGGTATTTAAATTTTCAGCACGTGTTAGCTACATACATGGCTACAATATTTTAAAAAATATACAAATCATGGTATTGTCGAGTCTGCATTTGGATTTTTTGTTTTTTCTTTAATCGCATCTAAATCATTATCTAGTTATATAGATGTGGCCAGCATTAGTCTGCATTCTAAATTAGATGAAACCATTAAAATCTACTTTAAAAGGTCCTGGCCAAATTGGACGGAGTTTGTTCCTGATGTGGTGGAAAAGTACTTTCAAACATTTGAGATATTTTCGAAAAAAGAAAAATAATTCGAAATCTAAAGCTTAGTAGATTTTGTGCAAGTTACAATTGTGTAATCTTTTTTAAAGCGTAAAATGCAGATTTGGTACCAATTTGTTGCATTCCAAAATGAACATTATTAAAATCGTTGCAAAATATATGTATTTATATGTTAGGATATACATCCCGCACTGTATTATTGAATGTATTCTTTCCGGATAAATCTACTGAATGAATGTTTTTTTGGGAGAATGTAATTTTTAGTAACTTTTGACACCTATAAGTCTACTCAAACATGTTTTGATTTCCTTAAATATTTATTCTCAGCATGTTTGGTGTTAAGGTTTTAAAAAAATGAATTCGTTTTAAATGTGTCACATGATTAATAAATGAATCACTTATATTATAACAATCTGGCAATATTTACCGTTACCACATTCAAAGTGACTTGGGTGCGGTACAATCCGGCGTTGCATTTCATCCTAAAACTTGCCACTTTCATATCAAATAAAATTACTCTCTCTTACCTTTCACGAGCTCTTACCATGGGTTCAGCCAATACGAGAAGAAGTACGGTAAGGTAAAGCATGACAAACGGGTTAAATGTGACACATAAATACATATCATCCTGGAAGCTCCTTGATCTTTTAGCCTTTTCACTTTCTTTTTATAAATTTTGTCGAATTGAACAAGTGCGTTGAGAAATACAGCCATGTCTGTCTGATAATTCTCTGGCTTAAAGAGCCAGAGAATTATCAAGTGACAAATCATGTTTCTTAGCCACCATTCTAGCAGTAGAGATATGATGCGGAGCTTTTGTAAGGTGTAATAATCCATGTAGTATATTTGGAATGACATGGAGAGCAAGGTGAAAGTCAGAATTACTAACTTGGTTGCTAAACTCAAAAGAGTGTTCTGATTATTTACGGTTCTGAGACACCATTTGGATTCCAGAGCTTTCTTGATTTTATTGTACCACTCGATTGGCACAGAGTGAAAGTAGCCAGATAGCTTTTGATTAGTATTAAAGAGTCTTATAAATTCTGCCATATTAAGTGAGGGGTTTCTCAGAATGTAAAGCTGTCTATGCTTTTGCTCCGATGTTTGCCAAAAAACTGAAAACTTTGGGGTTTTGCAAACAGCTTTTATGACAGCCTGTAGGAAGTCAGAATGTTTTACATGTCATAAAAAATACACAAATATTCATTCATGTTATACTCAGGTTATTCAATGATAATTTGTTTGTCACCGAGAATGTGATAAATATTTATGATGTTTTTATGTTGGGTAACTTTAGTAAATCAAATAGAGCAAATCGGTTTGAAGGCAAACATATTGAAACATTAAAGACTCCTACAATTAATGCACGCACGAGCGCCCACCACACTAGCTGCAATGGAGGGCAGGATAAAATTTTGTATTTTCCGTATCAAACAAAAATATAAATAAATATAAAATATAAAAAATATAACAAAACCCCTGATGAGGATCTGAGTTCAGGTCGAAACGTTGGGTGCTTTAAAATAAAAGTTATAAAAACACTAGGTTCCTTTCCCTAAATATAAACTTACTTGAACAAAAATATTATTTGACACTCAGAAAGAACTACCAAAATTTTTTGCTGATACCTCTAAAAGCTTGGTAAATTATGGGGATAGTTTGCCATAAAATAGATTATGGTCATTCCATTGCTGCTGATAGTTAGAAACCTTGCTACTTAAAATAAATCATTAAGGGGTGTGGTAAGCTAATCATTTGCTTAGTTTGTTAAGCAAAAATTCTGCGACAGCTTGAGCGTGTAAATAAATGATTAGGACATGCAACAAATACAATATTTCACAGTTTTTTTGGAGAAACAAATTGTTAATAGAGCTACGAGAAATGTGCTGGCATGTTTGTCAATAGCAGGAACCCACGGTCTATATCATATTGCAAAAAGTTGTGACAGCTTTTGTGTTGTAATTGAAAACAAGCTCAAACTGCGAGAAACAATTTCAATTTAGGGTTAGTATTAATTTGCGCAATTCCATTAATTACAATACACTTATCATACAAAATACATTATTGTATGGGGATTGTGGTTTTTAAGCTTTCGACACGTGGCAAAGTCAAGGTCTAACTTAAATACGTAACTACTTGATAAACCCTGCGATCAAAGGTTTACAAAAATCTGACTTTGTTAATGCTAGCAAAAACAATTTTTTAATACTGCGTGTCGTTTATTTCATTATCAAAAACAATCATGAGTGCAACAAGAATCATTTTCAGTTAGCACATCCATTCAAAAAATAATCAAATGCGCAGTATGTAAACTCACGTTGTCTCAACAATTACAGCACAATGCCACTTTGGTAACTAACGACCAACTCATTTTAGTAGTTGTTGTGTTTTTAATGCCAAGCCTTCTTTTCCGATCTGTGTGCAAATATTATATGGCACAACATGTTTTCCCTGTGTTCTACTTACGATTAGTTACAGAATTGTGGAGAAACTGAAGCGTCACTAGGTCTTGCGAAAACAAATACTTTTTTAAATCGATTAGATGGAAAACATGAATTTTGACATAACCAGTAACACAAGCAAATTATGTTTTGGTAAAATAAGTATGATGTGTTTTTCTAAGCATTAAATAGTCATTATTACAATTTAGCGTAAGGAATTTTTTGCCTTTTTGTCTAAAAATATCCTTTAAAGTTAAATGCAGTTTTTCCTTCTGAAACAAATATGTTGATGCTTTTTTAGTTCCCCTTATCCTAAAGTTACTGCAAATAATAATCAAGACAGTTTATCCAAAAATTACATTTTACTCAACAATCTCGGGCTGTTTAATTTGTTTTATTGCGTATCTACCTCAATAATTTTTTTGAGTTCGGTTTTTAAAATCTATTACTGCGGAAAAAATTGAAGGAGTCCTAAGCTTTATAAATATTTTAATTTTCATACTGACGTTTACATTTTCTGCGATTCACTTGCAAAGTACATGTTAAGTGTTTTACCGGTTCCAAAATTACAGTTAAGTGTAACACTTATTATATAATTACATGCATTATTTTGGTCGACAAGGAAGAATTCATAAAACTATAGGCAAAACGGAAGGCGTTTTATGACCGCCAAATATTGTAGATACCGCGATTCATTTCACATATTTTCGTTGTGAGTGCCCACGAGTTTAGGTTTTTTCATTTATATAAAATTTCACGAATATCAGTTTGGAAATGACACACACAAAAATGGTTCTGCTCAGAAAGTTTGTGCCCAAGCTAGTAATGGCTATCAAAGACCAACCTGTTTTTGTAGCAAATACTATGCACCAAAAACTTAGCGAAATCTGGTTTCCCACCCCGTTGTTCTGGAACCAAGAAAAAACTATTTGGGAATTTAAAAATGACGCAGTTCGAGCTTATTTAATTTCAGCTGTGGGAATTAAATCATTTTTCGTTATGGCTTGCCTAACAGTAATCTGCGCTTCCTTTCAAGAACCTAGTCTTTATTCGTTAGAGGAGAGAATCTGTCTACTAATACAAGCATTAATATATTTTGCGGTCGTGGTAGCAGATCAGATAGTATGCGTCGATGGTCGGGAACTTCTTAGAGCAATGAACTGGTGCTACCAAAAGCAAGGATGGATTACAAGATTTGGTAAGTAGTAATTTCAGTATCTAACTGAGGCAATATATCTAACACTTGCTTATATATCTATTTCTATCACAAAGGATCATCGAACTTTTTCCGGATCTTTGGCTATCTTGCAGTTGGATTTAATGTTTTTACCGTAGTAATTTTACAGCTTATTGTAACAGCACTTGCATATTCAAATTTTGATCTGATTTTTCTTTTGTGTCGTTATAACAAAGTACCACTCCGATTTAGTCAGCTTGAAATTGTGAAGCTTTTTAGAGTGTTGACGTTTTTCTTGATATTTCAGGTATTCGCCGTAAGCTTTCGTGTGCTCATAATTTTATGTGCGTCCATAGGGTTTTCCAGAATATTTTACCTTAAAGCGTTATCATCTCAATCTCCAAATCATACGGCCATTTTATTGTATAGAGAGAATACTATCATAACGCAAATTGTTTATAGTATTGATTGCAAGATAACAGCACTTACCCTCAGTGGAATATTTTTAGGTGTAACAGTGCTTACAAAAGGTATGGTAATAGCATTTAACACAAAAAATGCATTACTAATAATTAGTGGTTCAACGATGTTAACTAGCGCGTTCATTATATTGCATACGTGCTTTACAGTCGGTGGATCATTATTTGTGTGGTCAAGCAAAATTCAGAGTAGCTGGAAGAAACAGATTTTAGTTGGGTGTACTTCAAAGCGCTATATCTGTTATTATAGAAAAATAGCGAAGAGCTTGCTAGTTACGACATTACCAGCAGGATATTGTGGCAGCTTTGATAAAGATTTGAAAATAAATTATTTGACAAACTTACTTAATAGCGTAGTTACAGTTATCACCATTACTCTATGAAACTGAATAAAGCGTAAACCTAGCAAGAATAATATTGAAACTGTTATCCCTTCCGCATTTAAACAAAGACATAAGTTTATTTAATTGCAATATTCCAATGCTGTACAGTAATTTATCTCGTATATGGTTAGTGGTATAAAGTATAGTCTCAGTTAAAGAAATTCATAGTTAAATTTATATTCTAAGGTGATGAAACTTGAAAATGGAATGCAATGCGAGTATTTTTGTTTTGTCAAACTGTTTATTAAATAAATGAAAAATATTACATACATGAACGCAAAATGTTTTATTTGTTATTATTCCGATCTGATCCCAATGATGGAGGCTAATCATTAGTTTTTTTTCAGGAATCAGCGCTCTAGTGTTGGATTAATCTTAGAGAAATAATTGTAAACTGTATTGTGAACTGTCTTGTCCATTTGTGTCGTATTTTCATGAACCAGAATTCTTTTTTTACGAATCTTGAAAATAGCTTTAACATGTAAATTGTAGCTTGCTGCCCCGAGACTGGACTTTTAAGTAGTATTATTCAAGAAGCAGTATAATGTTGCAACATACTGACATTGAAATATCTATTATATTCAGCGGTGTCTGTCTATCCACATAGTTTGGGGACCTTACCATAATTTTGGTTGGAGAACAAAACCGAAGATATAGTTTTGACAGTTTTTGATATCGCTTCAAAACCAAATTGTTGCACCTTTCCTTTATTATATTCATTACCTTCATTGATCTAGTATATAGCTGTGATAGCCTACCTACCAGCACTGCAGGCAGTAGCAACCCAAGTACTGATGTGTACAGCAAAATCATCACAGAGACGTGGTCCAAAGACTTTATCTTGATTACTGCCGCTAACGACGCAGGGCAAATTAAAGCTCCTCCAACGGTGAACAGTAAAATCATTGGACCTTCCTGAACTTTATTTAAGTATGTAGATAATAAATATATATGTCTGTATACAAATATTTGGTTGACGGCTAATGTTGAGCTTCCGTTCTCAAACAATTTCTGCAATCTGAAACGAAAATATTGATTTTGAGCGTTTTTTGAATTGTTATCTTTACAATATAATTCGTTGTTAAATTTACATTTTCAGATTATCAAGCAATATTGATGGTGAAAGATTGAACATCACTCCACCGGAGAAACTTGCGGCTTCCATTCCAAATCTCCATACATAACAGTTAATTTGGCAAATGAGAACTTTAGTGAATTGCGTCACTATCCAATTTAGAATTGGACCACTTATTGGTCTTGGAATCACCCAAAAACTGACAAGTGAGCTTTTCCACGGATTCACCCAATGAAGTCCATATGTGAAAAAGTATGGCAAGGTCAGGCATGACAAACGAGCCAAAGGTGACAGATAAATGCTCATAATCCTTGAAACTCCTTGTTCCTTTAACTTCTTCACTTTCTTCTAATAAATGTTGTCAAACTGGACTAGCGCATTGAGAAACATGACCATATCTGGAGCTTTAAATTACAATATTATCAGTTGACAAATTATATTTGCTAGCCACCATGCTAGTAGAAGAGATATGATGCGGAGTTTTCGTTCGTTATAGTAATCAACGTGGTAGACTTGAGCTAACATAGAAAGTATGGTGAAAGTCAGAACAAATAACTTTTTGGCTAAAGACGAACGCGTTTTCTGATTAGTTTTGGTTCTAACACACCAATTTGGATTTGAAGCTTCCTACTTTTTATTGGACCATCCGAATGGCACAGAAAGAAAGCAGCCAGATAACTTTTTATTTGTATTGAAGTTTGTTACAAATTTAGGCGTTTTAGGGTAAGATTTTTCACTTTTGTTTGTGCTCAGACTTTCGCCTGGGAGCTGAAGGAAATATGGGTTTTGTGTAAAGCACTTGGCCAAGTAAGCATGAGCTTTAAAAACTCGCCTTGTTTCACTTTTAACTGTCACATAATAAATTCATTGCCTGTTGTAGTCTGACTATTGAGCAGTTTGTAAGTTGGCTGCTACATGGAGCACACCGAGTGCTAATGTGTTATCGGTTTACCCATTTTAATAAAACTGGTGGAAAATGTTTTCATTAATAAGGTAGACATTGTACTTTTAAATACAAAGTTATAGACGCTGATGACTGAACTACATGTCTCCCAAAACTAATCATGAGGGACTTCCTAATATATACGCTTGTTTAGATTGTGGCTAAAATAATTGCGACAAATTGAGTTTGCAAATAAATTATGAAGGCATGTTGCATGCCATTATTTTAGCATGAGTTTTAAGAGAAAAATTAGTCATAGATTTGCGAATTGAGTATTAACATGTTTAGTAGTTACATTCCTCCAGAGAATTTTACATAAACACATAATTTTACATATTTTGCAAAACATAATCAATATATTTGGATGCTTTCACGAAAACAAAGCTCAAAACCTGGAAAGCAAATTGGAGTTACCAATTTGTATATTATAAATTAGCGGCATATATTTTTAACACAATTTTACCAATTAAAATACATTAATAATATATATCACCAGATTTCAATAAATAATTTTGAGTCACATCACGTGGCAAAAACATGGTCTATTTAAATTTGTTGCATAACGTATTGCATGTAACGTAACGTATATAAGGTAACGTAACGCTTATACATATATTCAAAGCTTCTTAAAAAGTTATCCAAACGTAGGAGAGTGAGATAATTCACTTAAGAAAATTGTATTACATCATACCGTTCGTAACAATTTCAATGTGATATTTTATGGACTATATGTATTTTCACGGAATTATATGCAAATATTCTACTTGTGTAACCATTTACTTGACACTTACAATGCAATATAAATAGTGTTTGCGGATAGGGGTTGAGTTTTTTTTTGCTTCAATTTCGCTGGAAATTTGCATTATACCATATTTTTATGCCTAGATTACAAATCTACGATCAGAAATCATTTTTATGAATTGTAGCACCACCTTGTAGCCAAAAACCGTGGAAAAATGCATTATATCAGAAAACGTCAGTCGAAATGTTAAATAGTACTAACTATGTACGTATTCTTCAGTCAATTCTGATGAAAAACATTTTCTGCCATCTTTGGTCACCTGGTGTAACCTGGTCACCTGCAGAGCTATTCTTTTCAAATAGGGTAAGCATAGGATAAGGTAAGATTGTGTAAGTGTAAGACGTAAGAATAAGTAC
>JAQIXX010006263.1:0-12479 GCA_034700605.1 Willowsia nigromaculata
CCTCCCATTGAAGTTGGTATGATTTCGTAGGGCCTTGCCCCACTTCCATTGCACATGGCTGACTCTGTAAGTACTGCCAGTAGATGTGGAGGGATTTTCATTGTCATCCCATTCTGGTTGGATAAGATGAGCATCGAACCAGGATTATTGTTATCCCCTCCCATAACACCTCCAAGTGTGTTTGTATATCTTCCTGAGAATCCTCGCGGATTTGTGGCAGTTGCATTGTATTTTGCAGAGCCATTTCTTCCCCGTCTATCCAAGCTGCGTTGACTTTTGAACGCACTGCCATTCCCATTAGGAAGCCCATTCCCACCTCCATTTCCATTATTCCTGGAACTCCCTCTCTGCTTCCTGTTTAGAGACTGTGCTCTCGGCTTGTTGCCACCGGTGCGGCCACCATTTGTGCCATTGGCTGTCCCTGTGCCACCGTTGTGATAACGAGCTTGCAAAACTGCTGCGGCATCCCCTTCATGACTCGTTACAGGAACGTCAATGACACTCAACTCATCCTCCGCAAATTCATCATCCGATGGATCATTGTTCCTGTCAGAGTGATGGTCAGGAAGTTCTTCATAAATTGGTGGCGGATTGAGGAAGTATGCAAAGTCTAACTTGGGATTTCCCATGATACCATCTGAAGTGAGCGGATGGTGGTTTATGTCCAGCATCTGTATAAAGATTGACACAAAGAAAAAAAATGAATATCATTCTGGAATCCGGACAAAAAAAAACAAGAAATATCTCAGGAATTTACCATTCATGCTATGTGTGGCATGCAAGAAGCGGTTTTGATAAAAAAAAAAGCAACGCGGCACTTCTTTTAACAAGCTATTGATAAAAGCGTTTTATGATCATGTTCAAAGCGTTCAAAAAGGTTTACAATGGCAGCAGTTTAAAAGGATGATGACGAAGGTGTTGCAACGCAATGCAATATAGTGATTAAATGTTATTAAGTCTTGTCAGCTATTTTTTCTCACCTCAATGGATGGTGGTGCAATGGGAGGACGTGGTCGTGCATGAGCTAAATCTTCATACAGCACACCGTTCCCATTCATCATTGATGGACCATGGTCAAAGTCCTTTGTCTGCGTTACTCCCTTCCTCTTCTTTCTATACAGGTGGAAAATAAAAAAAGGAACATGACATAGTAAAACTTTTTTGAGCATGATATACAATAATTGCTTAATAGTATACATGCCACTAAACAGTTTTTATAACAATTTCGAAAATGGCTTAAGAAAAGATTATGAAGACTAACTTAACTCGGGTATGAGAAATTTCTTACCGTAATTTGAAGTACTTCCACACAAGGAGTGCGACAACCAGCAAGATAACACAGGACACAAGAATGGAACTCACAAGAAGTGTCACAGTAGGAAAGGAACCAATCTTTTTGAATTCTGCATCCGATATCTGCAAAGCAAGCCAATTATTGTCTATAAATTTCAAGCCAAATAAATTCTTTGTTTGGATACTTAATGCATCAGTTCCAAGGCATCGCATCCGTGATAATTACATGAGCAATGCGAATTGTGGCTGTTAATTTTTTTTGCCATAATATTGTCATTATGCTAGTTTCTTGTGAAATAAATCATATCCCTCAACAGATAATACTCCAGCAACTACAATCATCAGTATTCGTATTGCATTGTTGCGCTCAACAGAGCGTTATACTAGCATTATTAGATAAATCTCATGTGCCACCTATTCATAGCTTTCTGAGTCCAATTTACTTGATTGGTGCATAATGATTAAGTAATTTTCTCTATATACTACCTAGACAAACATTCTTCTCATTTGCCTTTGTTTGTCGGGTTTCACAGTGCCGTAATTGCACATGGAGGTTCTCTTTTTCTTGCACAACAGCAAAAAGTGCAACCACAGTTTGTAAATAGTACCTAGCAGTAATTGGCATTCATAGTACCAGTGAAAATGATATGATGACTCGATGACTATGTTGATTTTTAAAAATCTGAGCACACAAACACAAAAAATCTCTCATGACTATAATTTGCCTATAAAGCTAACAGGATGAAATCCATTTTCGCTCTTCACCATTTACATGCACATGGTGTTGCATGCACACACGCATCCCTGAAATGATTCATAGGTGCAAGCAAAGTAGCACTTTGCTACATCTTCATTATTTTTTTCTCCCCTCTCTGTTCCCTTTTGGCATGAGCAATAATAATGATGCGAAAGCAACTAGAAGAAAATTCTTAGAATTTTGGCATCCTTTACACATCCAACAAACACATATGGCTTTCTTCACGTATTATTATTTCTTTCACATTATTTCCCTTCCCGAAACCTTCTTCTTCACTCTGAATCATCTAATCTAATCTGGGGTCCCATTATCATCATCATTACTTCACATTACATTACTACATGCCCTGTTCACATATTTTATTCAAAACTCAACCACAACAACAGAACAGCAGTGTCTGATTACGAACTGATTTCTTAAAACATCTTCTTTTCTTCCTCCTCTTATCTCTTAGATTTTTATGGCATTTAATTTAAGAGTAGCAATGTCCGCCTCAGCTCATCTCACATTTCACAGAAAAAAGCAGCCGAGAGAGTCAAGTTGACTAGTCGTCCATCACTTTTCACAATTTTTTCTCTCGCTTCAAACGAACGTTCCTTCGTTTTTCTTCTCGTTCAGTGTTTTTGGTGTTGTTTGGCTGCATGTTCTTCTTGCTGTTGCGGCTTTTTCGTATCATTATCATCATGATAATCATCGTCATCACGAATATAATGCGAACATGTTCTGTTTGTACTCACTATTACCAAATACAAAGTATATAACAGAAACTTGATAATTTTTGCTAACATCTTCATCTTCTTTATCGTTTTCTTGTTTAATCCATAAAGTATTCATAATCCTGATACATGATAATGCAATAATATTTTATTCAGAAGGAGGCAATAAACAATGCAATCTGGCTTCTGAGCTTTTCTGTTTGTTGTGGTTTTCAGTTTTTTATCGTCAGTCTCTCTTTCGACTTCTTCTTGATTAGCTTATCACGTATACTCCTTCAATCCAATCCACAACAGTACTGCTCTCATTCTGTTACATTTACATGATTATTACAACAAGTTTCTTAAGACTGTGGTCGCAGCCGCTGCCAAGCTGCAATTCTTATTGTTGTAGAACAAAAATGTCTCTATAATACGAAATTGTAATGGGCGTATGTATTAATAATGAGATAATACTAGGTGGTATTTTATCATGATTATATCGTCATCGTCATGCATTGCAATGCAGTAACATTGAGCAGCGAAAACTAACCAAACGCCAACCAGATCAAAAGATTTTTCCATCGGATACAACGTTTTTTATCGGAGAAAAGATTTGTACTTTGTATAATCTCCTTTTTTGCATCTCTCGTCTGATCTAGGGCGGCTGTAGGCACAAAATGTTAATGCAGTAGTAATCAGCCAATGGATATGCATATATTATCTACGTATATGTACGTGATGATAATCAAAACATGGACACGACACGACGACTGATAGAACTAGAAAAAAATTGTTTGGAATTTCATGAGCATGCAAAAGCTACGCAAGTTGTACATCAAAATTTTATCGCTTTGTAGAATGATTTCTTTTGATAATGGGAATAATAATAGTGAATAACATGATCGTCTGTAATGATGTAAAACTGGATGTGTGTAAAAGTAAAAATGAAGATTTCATTTCGGTGCAATCGATCGAGTTTTGGATTTAATATTAACTTTCAGATCAAATGGTTAAACTTATATATAGATGATATGCAATCTTGGTTCTACTGAAGTAAAAAAAAGCTCGGCTCTAAAAGATGTTCTGATAAGTATACGAAAAAACTCGTCTTAAGATTTATGAAACGGGATGCGATACAATGAAAATTGCTGCATATTTCACCGCACACAAAACTTTAATTTTGAAAAGCCAACTTCATCGCAAATATGTAGGTATATCATTTTTCAGCTTTGACTTATCATTTTAATGCAACAACTTACACTTAAGATGTTAGGACAAGTCATTTCCAGTTCGCACGGAAGATTTGGAGGAATTGGAGGTGGTGGCAGGTTGAACATGGGCGGAGGACCGCCACAGTCACACTCTTCATCCATCAGTACCCAAGCGGAAGATGACATCTGTAAAAAAAAAACAGGAATAAAAAACAGTTTACATTTTTGTATTTCTCGCTTTATTCACGTAATAAAATTTATGTATCCACCTCAAAGCCATAAAGTCATGCTGAGTAATAAAATATGAGAATGACGATGATGACGATCACCGCATGGAATTGTTGTGTCATGTTTCATGCATGCAGAATATTATAATGCGCAAGAAAGTCACTAGTCACTACTCAACGCTAACATTTCCCTCCTGTTTTCCACAAGTTAAGATGTAAAAAATGGGCTTCTACTATTCAGATCCACTTGCAACAAGCATGACGAACGGGAAAGAAGGCAAAAATTGTGATTATCATCAAGATGATGATGTTGGGCTATGGCATGCCTTTTAAAGCGTAAAATTTGCCATTGGCCATATAGCTGTTACATGACAATTCGAAAAAATGAATGCTACGCGTTACACACACCACCTTCATCATTCTCCACCAGCCTATCATCCGTGTCACAATGAGGTATGCTTGACATTTAAAGATCCTACACAACAACGTCGTAAATGTGAAACCTGACAAAAATGCAGAAGCTTCAAAAGACAAGAGAAAAATATTATGAGTGCAACGTGCATAAAGTTGTTGGCAACTTTTATTTTCCAGTAGTATAAAGCATGTTCAAACATAAGAAAGATGGACATAAAATCGGTGTTTGCTTACATACATTCGTGATTTTTGCTACAGACATAGTGTGTAACTTGATAACGGACAGGTGAAATGCCTTGTTTCATACTTCACTGAAATTTATGCAGACGCATGCAGTTTCTCTGCACAAGTTTCTTTAACATTTAAAATATCACGAGATTCATGTGGTTTTTGACAAACCCAAATTATCCTTCTACTATCATAGAGGAAATTCGTGATGTCATTGAAGATTTCTTAATTAGTCAAACAAATACAAAGTAGAAACGTAACAAGAAATAACTAAAGTATTAACTGTGTATTACGAATATGGACACCCACAACAAGAAGTACTATGGATGGAAGGAGGAAGCTTTTTAACTATAATGAAGTTCAAAGTTGACCATCAAATGTAAATGTAGTAAAAAAATGCAATACACGAATTTTGGGCGTCACATTTTCTGCATTCCATATTTTGGCTTTGTTGTTGTTTACTACAATGCAGCGCTGTTTATCCATATCCTAATTAATACTTTAATTTTTCTCAGCTAAATGGTTCATGTGTACTTGATTGAAGCAACAAGGAAACAAAATGTGCTAGTGCAGTGTGCACAAATCAGCTAACAATACGACGAACTTACATATCAGCGCACTGCAATGCAAACTAAAATTCCTACAAACGGACTCTTAACGTTTTCTTTCCCCGAGACGGATAATAGCATATTGTTTAGAGAACATCACTGACGGATATTTCACTATTCTTTCGTCGAGGTCATAAATTTACGAAGCATATATAAACTTAATAATACAAAATAGACATGTAAGTCAACGTTCATAATATTGTTGGAATTCTTCGTGTTTACAGCTAACGCTAAGATGGAAAACTTGGCCAGCTTTTTATTCGTTCTATTCTCTTGTCTCTGACAAACTGACAAGGCTTTAAGGAACAACAACCAAAATGTATACACATTGAATGAATTCACACTAAATGAACGTTCTACCAGAGCATCTACAATCTACACTTTCATGTTTTTTTATTTCTTTCCTGTTTTAAAACGCAACTCAAATGAAAAACAAAGTGCGCTGTAATATCTTCCTCTTCCCATCTCATATTTTTTTTAAACGCAGTCGTTATTGCAAATTAAATTTTAACTTTGACAGGCACATAAAGCCAAGTAGAAAAATACACAAGAATATAATATGCTCAACCCCACAATCTGTATGCTCATTTTCTATGTAAATGCATCGTGTAACATTTTCTCGTTAATGAGGAGCAATTACAACAAGATATTCATTAATCATTTTGTTATTACAATGATGTTTAGGTGGTCGCATCGTTTGGTAAGCTGAAACATGCTTTTATGCTTTTACAAGAGCTTGTTAGTTAAGAAAGCAATGGGAAATAGAAGAAAGTGTATCGCGTATTATATAAACAAGATTTTGCATGCTCAAAAGCAAACTGACTTTTACAAACCTTTTATTGCCAACAATGATGCATAATGATCATTAAGAAAAATGTAAACATGAAAAAATGAAGATGAAAAGAAAAATCTTTAAAAAATAAAATTTCATGTTTTTATTCTTTTATTTGAAAAGAAGAATTTTTATTTTTTATCATTTAAAATATGGATAATGAAGGTTTTTATCATTTTCATATTTCTTGTTGTTAGTTATTGAGAATCTTATGCCTTAGAACAATGAAGAATATACTGAGGAGGAAAGTTGAACTGTAAAATTGCAGCCATAAAACTAAGCCATGAGATGAGATACTCATGAGGCTGTAAAGGTCTCGAGTCTTTGTCTTTGCCAGAAAATTGTTGATGAGTTGTTTCCGAAGAAGATGATGAACTCAATAGTGTCTCCATCAACTTTTCCGTTTGACAGGCATGAAAAGCGAAAAATGGGATTTGTAGGACTGGGTGGTCCATTTGAGACACGGTTGACCAGAGATCTGTACTTGACACTTTGACCAATTCCCAAATCTCTTGAATGGTCAAGGAGCTCCCGTCTCTGTTGCTTATTTTGAAGTACATCATGGGCACGGAATAACTCAGACTAAAAAGGACGTCGAAACGACAAGTGAGCACTAGTGGCCCATTGTTTTCTTCCTCATCCTCATCATTATTACCACCATCATCCACTTGTTTTTCTGGTCTTCTTCTTAAAGTTCTCAAAGAAATAAAATATTCCCCAGGGACGGCAGGATCACCTTCCTCGCGCCAGGAGTCCCCGTATTCTTCTGAGAGTGTTAAGAAGGCTTTGCAAGCGGAGACAAATTCTGCCCAGTTCATTCTATTGTTCTCTTAAACACTTTTTGTACTCTTATTGTCTAGTGTACTTTATTCCGTTAGATCGTTTGTTAAATATGCGCACAGTGCACACCACAGGCTCTTGCTAGCAGCAACAGGTCAGACAGGATAGGTTAGGAGGATAGTTTTGTTTTAACAGCAAGTCTGTGTAAACAGAAAAAAAGAAAAAAAAGTATTTTTAGAAAAAGAAGAAGGCAGTAAATGAAAATAAATGAGAAAGGAGGTGGAGATGAGATAATTGACAGGCACGTTATACCCATCGTAGGTTGTAGATAAACACATTTACAAAAGAGGAGCCGACATCGTTTGTCATGTTAGCTTTTTGATGAGTCATTTAACTTGCCTTTAAATTTTGAGGGTCTTCGCAGAATAGTATGAAAATTGGCGCAGGATGTTTGAATTATAATCATAAAACGGAGGACTTTAGAGTGGTGTTCGAGCTTGCGAAAAGATGTGGTAATAATAACGAATACTTAAATGCATGAAAGTATTGTTGCAAAATTGGCATTGGTTGAGGAAAATTTACAGAGGTACTCGCCTCTTCTTTCGCTTAATATATGGTGAAAATAACGTGCAAAGATGTGAAAAAGATAAGATATACTAGTAGCCATATTATGTACCTTTGTGCTTGAGACTGTCCTCAAAAGTCTCAAAGTTGCTTTGCCAAAAAGGTCACATTTTTCTCAGAGCGGAACTAAAGACTGATGTCAATAATTTACGGCTTTGGCAAGGACTACTACAGGGTCTCATGAATTTTGAAAACCCCTTGCTACGCCTGTCAGGTGTCGCTAACTTTAAAGAAGAAGTTTGATCATTTCTTAGAAGTAGCAGAGTGTATAATTACAACGAGCAGCGGACTCTTTGTACCTCATATTTAAACGTTTGTGAGAGAACTGTTTGAAGATGCAACCATTATTCGTCCATTTGAAATGTACAGATATATAACTTCAGTGAAAGCTCAGGGAAGGTAAACTGATATACATTTTTCCACGAATAGCCATCAACACTGCAATTCACACTTGGATAATCATGTCCACCCACCTTCCCAGCCAAACGCTCAACACACCATCAATAAATCTACTTTTCTACCTGTTAAAAATAATAACAACAATGGACAAAAACAAGAATAACAAGACAACCCATTTCATTTTAAAATTGTTCAGCAACTCGTTGAGCATCATCATCGATACACATCACAAAGCATCTAAAAACAACATCATCAACCCAGTGCCCAAAAAAATCTTCTCGTCCAAACAATCTTGTCCAAATACAATGAACGTAGAACAACTTTGTATGTTTATGTTTCTCCATCATTATTGTAAAAATACAAACATGGACAAAGATAATTGCAGTGTTGCTATACACAGAGACGAAGAAACAGAAAAAAAGGTATCGATCGGAAACACGATTAGAAATCGACTCTCTCAGTTGATGTTTTCCCACCTTGCTGACTTTTAGGTGGTGCTCCACCTTCTCCCTTAGAGTCCTCAAACACTCTCACTCACCCCTCTTGTGGGCAATATTCAATGATCAATTCCTTCATATTGTATGCTGCGCATGTAAAATGCCTACATAAATCAGTTTGATGTCCATGTCAAAATCCTGCAAGAATAACAAGCACTCCCAAAAAGAAAATAAACAAAAATGAAACAAGCACAAAAACGCCAACAATGAAGTACAAGTACTTAGTTTAAAAACTAAATGAAATTGCAAAAGGGTAATGCTACAAGTATGAAACTTAATATTGATCGATTTTAAGCCAGATTCGAGAGAGACCAGAAGCAAGTTTTCTACAGGAACTCAACTCATATTACAATTAATGGTAAAGTACCAATCGGAGTGTCTTCTGTGAGTTTTGTTTGCGCAAAATGCATGTGTTTTTTCAGTACTAAGAACCCCGGACCTGTAGATTCATTTTTAGTAATAAGTGAAAGGAAAGGCGTTGTTTATCTAACTTCCAATACTTCTACCTTGACGCTTGTTAATCTTATCTGCTCGTTTTTACGATTCTTCTGTGCATGTCATGTTCACCTGTTCTATAGCATTTTATTTCCTTCCTCTACTTTTCTCAGCAATTTATACATCAAACTATGATGTTTTTACACAAACATAATGATACAATTAACAATGTATACGAAATGAAGCGAAAACTACTGAGAGTAGGTATGTGTATTCTTATTCTTGTAGATGATATGAGTTCGTAAGAGGATGTATGTAAAGTTTGTCGTCTCCATTTTTTCCTTGTCCCATAAAACATTTTGTTGTCAGTTTTAACAATCTTCTGGAAATAATTAAGATAGATCGACGAAGCCACTATCTTCTACTACACACAAGAGGAAAAAGTACCAATGGTCCAAAATTCAAAAGACGAGTTGTATAACATGAAAAAGTGTTGTTGATACATTATGGCTAAGGATTTTTTTAAACTTTCTTTCTTTCTGTTTTGCTCATTGCTAAAATACTATTGAACAATCTATGTTATGTGATTCATAACATCCTCTTTATATAGCATGTATATTAGTTGATTGTTTATCGCTGTTGCATTATGCTGGCCATCATCGCCATCAAACAACAACATCATGCTCTGTTAAATCATACCTATCATTATTTTCTTGCGTAATGAACTCCTTTTTGTTCTCAATTGACTTTTTCTCATCGTGTTTTGAAGTACACCAAGTTTTCTTGAAAAATATTTTCCATGTTTTGTAAATTTTGGGCTGTTGGTCACTATGCATCTATCTATAGCGAGCACGGCACGATTATGTGGGTGGTAGAATAATAATGATATTGTGAAACGGAAAGGCCTCGGGGTAGCATGCTAAAAATTACAACCTTACAATTTTCTTTTCAGGTTTTTATTGTGTATCTAATTCTCCTTTTTACCGCACGACCACTTTTAATGTTCCCATTAAAATTGTTGTTGCGATTTTTAACCCTTGGCAAAACAACTGAGAATTATTCACGATTTCATGTCGTTTCATGAGATCTATCAAGTAATTACTTAATTATTTTTTACCTGATTTTATTATAGACAAAGTATATAATACGCGGAAAAATATCATTATCATAATAAATGTTTCAAAAGTAAGGGTTATTTATTGTGGTGTAGTATAATAATTATCATTTTCAAAACTCCGGTAGTATAACCAACTGCCATGAATCACGATAGTGTGCCCATATATTTGCCTTACATTATTTCTTTCTTCTGAATAAATAAATTTGCCTAGTTTTGTCCGCGGCTTCTGCCACAAGCTCGTATTCATTTGCCACTGAGTATTTCAAAAGCGGAACTGTCAGTCTGGTCCGCGTAAGGAAGTTAAAGACAAATATGGTATAAGGTGGTTGGTGGTAATCAGTACTACTGATGTTAACTGTGTGTTATCCTTTCCAAGTATCCCGAGTCACTGCAGTGCAGACGCAGCCAATTATTTGTTAGGTTTGGATAATTTATTATTGGAAAAATTCTTTCTTCAGGCAGACGAGAAAATTAGATGATAATGATGATGAAACTACCCTGAAATATTTCAGTGTCATCTTTACGTGGCAGCTCAATTCATTTTCAACCACTCAAGCAGTGCTAGAGAGCTGGTTACTGCTGGAGTACCACATTCTTTGTTTTGGAAGGAAAGGCTTTCATTTTATTTGGTTACCACCTAAAGAATTTCTACAGGAGCCAAGTATCCGTCAACCACCCCGCTTAGCAATTGAGCGTCTGTGATTGTTCTAGGAAGATTTTTAGAATTATCATTGGGGAGTGCACCGTGAAACGCCAAGCGATAGAGATAGGACCCATCACTAATAAATCTTGGTTGACATAAGCAATCATTCAATATCAAATGGGCCAGCGGTGGTAGCACGGCATTATGTGTGCAGTTCAGTTCATGCGAAGAATTCACTGTGAGTCATGACCGTACAGAATTGGATTATGATGATCTGACCAACTGACATCTACATTATTTGAGAAACTTATTATGCATTCAAATAATGAAAGGAAATCATTAACCGATAGAAAGAAAGAGAAAAAATCATTTGTAAATTATTAGTATTATCGAACCCTGCTTCCTTTTTATCTCAACTCAACAGCCTGTGGAATTATTAGTCGCTGTCAGTCAGTAAGCTCTCGAATCCCAAAAGAAAAGAAAATTGGAAATGACAACAACTGCCACTTGCACTGAACTTTTGTAAGAGTCTGAGGAAATCCCAAATTACAATGATGATGAAGCCATATGACATGGAATACGGTCATAATAAGCGTATATCCTTTCTTTTACGGTTTTAGCAGCATTGATCACAGTGCACACATATTATTACCGAATCACTCTAATATTGCGTTCATGTGTGTGCACGTATTTAAGTAGATGATTATCCCCTGAGGCGAAATGAAGTCCCAAGTTCTTTTATTCTTCTCAGCACATCCAACAATCAACAGCAGCTTAAAACGAGATGTAAAGAATTACACAATCCTCTTTCTTGTGAGAACATTAGGAACAATATGAACTTGCATCACTATTTAGAGTCCAGGGAGAAGATGTAGAACCAAAGCAAGGCGGATGAGGACAGGAAAACGATTTTTCTGGCCGTGGTCATGCCACAAAACAATGTACGTGCTTGTTCAAAAGGAAATAAGGCTCTCCTTTTGATCTCCTTCTGCGTAAAAAACAGCTCCAAAATGAATTTGACAGAGACGTAAGAAGGTTTGGGAATTGAGAGGAGCCCAATAAGCACTAGTAATTGTTGACAGCTTAAATAAGGTAATATTTTCAAACAAAAAACTGAACAGTAGAGACAGAACAAAATGGGCATATTATTGTATAGTGAATTGGATCGTTCTCCGACAAAAAACGTAAGCTGAGTTTTTAAAAATTACGTCCAATATTCTTTCTTTGAAAATGTCTTTCTTGTTCTAAGTTAAGAGGAATGCCTTCAGGCTTTCTTTATTTTCTTAAATTGAGCCCTGAACTTGCGTAAATGCATAATGGTGGGATACGCATGTTACACGTGAGAATGTCGTTGTCGGTGCGGTGTTAAAAAGATTCTACGACAGGTTGGTGAAAAACCGGATTGGTGAAAAACAGGTCCGGTTTGGGGAAATCGATTTGGTCCGAATTGGGGAAACGAAAAGTCCAAATTGGTGAAATCGAGGGCCAAATTGGGGAAATCCAAACCCGCCACAAATAAAGTCTTTAGCAATTATGTGTGCTATGTTACCACACTACACTACGCTATTTTTCAGAAAAAAAATTCAGTAAACTTTGGCAACAACTGAACTGGAAAGCTGTGCTTCTACATTAGTGTAAGGACCCAATCATAAAAGAACATGCATCCTAACTTTAAATTGGTCAGATTTATGTTAAGAAAGATATCGAATTGGCTCAAAA
>JAQIXX010006264.1:0-12476 GCA_034700605.1 Willowsia nigromaculata
GGCTCTTTTTGTGAAAAATAGCAAAGAGGTGACGATTCCTCTGTTTTAGGGTGATAAGTCATTTATATTGAAATTTATTAAAATCATTTTCACAAATATTCAGTCATATTCTAAGGCCTTGACATTTTTCGTGGGTCGTCCTCGTGGACGTTATGCAACCAGTCCCCCACTACGAGCTTCTTGAGGCAATGTATACTTTTCTAATGCAACAGCAATTCCAATGCAATGCTAACAAACACAATTTTTCATGTGTTCAGAGCAAGAGAAACTTAAGAGAATATTGATTGGCCCAGTGACACCATCTTTCTAACAATCAACCATAAAAGGCTTTTTGTTCTTCAGAGAGTCCACATTCCTAGTTCCTCTGATTATCATGATCTTTAGCATTTGTTTCCAAGCACAAAAAGTCATTGAGATGAACTCTCTTGCAAATTATTGCTGGACATTATTTCCCATATGCACTTCTCAAATAAAAGAGTATTAGTAGAGAATTATATGTACTTAGATTTTCTAGTGCATAAGGGTACATGCATTCAGTGGTGCAATAATTCCTTCAAATTTTTCGACCGATGCATTCATCACCCTAAAACAGAGGAATCGTCACCTCTTTGCTATTTTTTTACAAAAAGAGCCTGGACTCGCTGAAATAAGGTGACGACTGCACGATTTTAAGGTTACGAATAATTTGATGCCATTTTATAATGCAATAAATATCCATAAATTAAGAACATGCAGTACATACGCATACTTAGAGATATCACGTGCTAAGCATTTTAAAATTTCATTTCTCGTTATATTTTATTATTGAAGTATCGCATATCATTGAAGTATCATTGAAGAGTGTAAACCTTAAAATCTTACCACTAAATGCTATGATATGTATCCACACCATTAAGCAGAAAAAATTAATGATGATTAACGATTTTTTAAAGCTAAAACCGTCAAAATTCTCATAATTTTGTTATGTGGAAAATGATCAGTGAGAAAAATGCTTTTGAACGATACCACATACGGCCTGTGGTAATTAAGTAAAAAATTGCGGTTATAAAAGTTTTTAGCTGCTGCCGTTGACGTTGGGTCTGAAATCCCTTTCAGGCCATTGTCTTGAACTAAGAAAAATGTGTACGAAATTTGGAGAATATGTGTCATTTGGTCAAGTAGGTTTGAAGAAATTGTGTACACAGACAGACGCGCAGATAGACAGGATGCTCAAAATAGTAATCACTTCATTTGTGTGAAATGCATTCAGTAGGTAATGATCCCAAATTAACCCACAAAACCTCTGAATCCCATAGTACCCCTGGATATTAACGTCAGAGCGATTATCAAATTTGTTGGCTTACAAAACAACTCACTGTCACTAAACCTCACAAAAGTGGAGCGTATGCGTCTTGAACATAATGTAGGTATCTCTACTTTTGCTCGTTCAGTTTTATATGGTTATTAGTTTGAGGTTTCATTGATTCAGATAAAAATGAACTTATCCTTTGATAATGTTGACTTCTAAAATATAATTTTACTGAAATAATTGTTGAGAATATTGTTTTGAAATTACATTGCTGATCAGCATCTCCACCGAGAAAATATGCGTATAAAATTCTTTCAAATCAAGTAGATCATATCTTTAATTCATTTATTTTCACTTCAATAACTTTTAAACAAATTTTAAACTTAAGCATCCATAGATATGCATTGTAAGAATTACTACATGGCCAATCATTTTGTACAAATAAGCGCTGTGTGAGTTCACGAAACGTATGTATAATATGCATTCCAGAAAAAATAATATTTTAAGAAAGAAACCAGTAATAATAATAATGAGTTAGAATTTTTTTGCAATTGACTTCTTTGCTAGTTGTATATACACATAATTCACAGGACATACATACATGCTTCTGTGCATGTTACAACAAAAAAAAACATATTATATGGCGTAACTATTAATTTCGCAACTAGAACTTAAAATATAACTAGTGAATGTAACAATCCACGTCGCAGCGAGCATGGTATCGATTTTCAAGAGCAATCCACTGCAAATGTCCCGTAATAAGCTGATTTAGTGCCAATATAAATCTTTCAACACTCTCTTTGTGGTTATGTCCATCCCACAAGTCAAGCATAAGCTTGGAAAGAGCATTGATTTGATCCAATGATGAATTTGCATCTACTGCCATTTTCGCTTTGGCCTCAGTTACTGTCAAGCCTTTGGTTTTATGCAGTACACACGCCTCGTTACTTTTCCATTCTTCTTTTCTTCCGTCCAGCTCTTTTTCAAATGACACCAAATCATTTACTTTTTGAAAGTGGGTTGCAATTTGGCTCAAAATGAGTTTGAATAATGTTGTCTCCCTCACTTCCGTCTCAATGTTGATACCCCTTTGAAGCAAAATACTTTCCAGAAGAAGAAGCCCGCCTACAGTGGTTCTCTTTAAAGTTTTCATCACTGGAAGGATATCTACCCGTTTAGAATTACTCCCTAAAAATTCATGATGCCACTCTCTAGAATACTCCAAACAAAAGGCATCCATTGTCTCTGCCATATGATTAAGTACGGGTCTTGTACTGCAACCATTAAGTTTCCCTGTTTCAAGAGCTTGCTCACGTACCAATGATAAAAATCCGAGTACAAAATGAAGCACTGTGTACAAATCAATAAAGCAATCGTCCATTACAAAATCTTCTTGGGTTTCATTTTTCAAATTTTCACTTGGTCCAACTAGAAGAGACACGAGTTTCATGGGATTCTCTAAAACAGTGGAAAACGTATTTTTGTCATCATCGCTTTTGAGGATTTTAGTTAAAATACGTGTGAGCCGGGATGTAAGTTTGTATGGCAATCTTGTTCGTTTCCTGTTTTCATAGAGACCTGGTTCTAACTTGTCAACGTCCTCATTCCCAAAATTTTCGAGGATGTCGTCAATATAGGTAAATGGTCCAACCGCGAAAAGGAAATCCTGCGTAATAATATTAATCCCGGGGTTTGTTAGTGTCCAGAATAAGCCCATTCTTGCTTTCCTTAAAGTGTCACATTTCGATTTAAATTCATGCGACCTTTCTTCCTCCTCGTCAATAAATTTTAAATGCTTTGCAATTTCAATTTCCTTTTTGAAGATCTCGTCCAAATTACTGAATGTTGGAATTATATTATGGCCCAGAGATATAGGTATTTTTAGAAGATGGCCATGGATTCGCAGACAAAAATTGGAACCGTTGTACGTTTCTAATTCACGATTTTGTATGAACAGACGAAGTTTAGCAAGGGAAAATTTAACATTTTCTAAAATTTTGTTCCCTTCAAAAGTATCAGAACTCTTGGAGCTAGTAGAATCTTGAACAAAAACATTTCCAATTATGTCAGGGATTGAATTCACCTCAATTTTATTATCTATTATGTTGCTCATTTTCAATTTTCTTTCAGAGTGCTGCCGTCTTGTCTGGTTGCAGGATATCTTATGATTTTTTAAAGCGAATTTTAGCATAAACATTTCATAGCATGAACTTCTTTTATTTCTTTACAGCCAAAGGCCACATAAGTTACATCAATTTGATAAAATTTATGGTTTCCTGGATCCAGCCATGCAAAATTCTTTAAAAAATGAAAAGGATTGTGAGTATGCATATCTCATATTGAATCGAGACCACGAGTCAATCATTATTATTTTCACGCGATATTATGAATGAACTTGTCCATCAGATCGCAATTTCAAACAGACAAGTTGCACGAAATTTTTAGTGATGCGGTTAGTAAACAATTAGGTATCTAAATTGACGTACTGCATTTATTCCTTCAGCATGTCTACATACTTAAAAATACATATGGAAAATTTCGAGTAGAGTCCGTTTTTATAAATATTCACATCACGAATTATGGGTTTCATAGTCTGTCCATGTTAATAATAACACAGGCAGGATGAGAAATCCGTAATTGGCAACGCGCATATTCCTTAAAAAATGAATAGTATATATTGAATTTATTATACTATTTTTTATTTCTGTTCTTACATATATAATGAGAAATATATTTCAAAGTATAATTTCGGTTAGTACTTTTATGAAAGATCTTTTCAGAAAAGCTTCCCTATAATTACTTGTTATCCTTTTTCCAAGTAAACCTCCATATATGCAGGATAAAGAACACAGATATAACAAGCTAAGACATAAAATCATTCATGAAAACTATTGCTCATCAATTTTTATCATTGTTGTTGCCATAATGTATTAAAGTGAGTTGCTACATGTTTTCCCTAAGGTTAAATAACTACGCATTCATTTCCAGAAAAACATAAGCTCTTAGCCAGAAAAAAAGCTCATTTTAAACTGTGTTCAAATTGTGGTTTGTTTGTAACAACAGAATTGAAATGAACTAATGACCCAAATCATTAAAAAAATTACAGGCGCCTCTAAATGAGATGATTAAAGTTTTACTTGTAAACTGGTATTTAGTTTTGCTTTGAAATCACATCGATACTCATAATATCAATTCGGTGTCGCATTATAAGTAACTATGATGCGTTTACAATAATAATACTTAATATCTTGGCAAATCCTTCATGATTGTAAGGAAACTCTCGCGAAAATTGTTTTTCATAATCTAAAATACTCTAAAGTTGAATTGAAAAAATGCCGATACCAAACTACTCCATTTCTAAAAGTTTATTTGCTCTGTTGCCGATATAATTATTGCTTAAATTTATTATTAATCCATAAGTGCTCGTATTTATTAATACCAAACGGATTTAGTAAATGAAATATGGGTCAGCATAAATGTTGGTAAGGAGGCGATGTGCTACTAAAAGAAAACTTCCAGAATGCCATGATTTAAGTTTATTGGAACTTAGAGGACTGAAATCCTGAAATTTGTGTTGCAATCACGCAATATTTACATTGAAGGAAGCTAATTAGCTCCATGGTAATATCTTATACTTGTCTTTTAAAGGATATAATTACTTTTCTGAGTAATCAAAAGAGTATCGAATACTTCAACAATTCATGCCTCAAGAAACTGCCCTGCCGTGCCTCTCTTTATCACAAATATTTTCCCAGTTCTGATACTAAAACACCTACAAGATTTAGGGAACTTTGTCATCCGCCTTTCAGTATATCTATTTCTCCATGGAACATACTTCCAAGACTCTAAAGCCTTCTCACTCAAACTCTGAAGTTTTCCCGCCATTGACAAAATACTCCACCAAATTAGCATCAAAATCCCATATCCCGTATCATATCCAGCCCATATCAAAATTACAGATTTCACAATCGCTCCCTGTGTATTCCAATACCGAATCAGGAAATATATAGCTACAAGTAGCATATTTCCTACAATAATTTGTAATGCAAGCCCATCCCACCGTACTCTAAAGACATATCCTTCAATATTGGTGCCTGTCGGTAAAGCCTTATGAATGCATCTACTTATACATTCCGGGAATTCAAACTTGGAAGATTTCGCATCCCCGTATTTTCATTTTTACTTTTCTTCCGATTCCAAGTAAAGCTATTCTGGATAACCAATGGTGTGAAATGTAAACATGTCGCCAAAACATCACCGAGTCCATGAACCATATTTGTGGAAAGTTGATAACCTTTAATGTATGTGGAAATAAAACAAACCAAAACAGTATTTGGTAAGAAATGTTACTCCATGTTCCAGTCCACTTGCATTTTGAGAGTTCATTTGTATAATAAATAAAAGAATTTGGAAATGCGATGTAACGAAAGGCCTGTACCATTCCAGCAAATGGGAAGTAAAATACGATGAAAGTGAGGAAACGTTCCAAATATTTTGAAAGTTTTGCATCCTTATCGAGTGCATCGTGGGGCAAATTTGTAGGACCATATCGACCATTTAGCTTTTCAAAAAATTGGAGATGAAGGCTCATTGCATAACTCATTGTCTCAGAATAGAATATTTGCACCAAGAAATATGCAGAAAGACAGAAGGAAAATGCATGTCAGATAGAATTTTTCCTGTAGTTTGCCTTGATTTTGTGACTTCGTGCTTTCTTCTTGGTTGCTTAGAGCTAAATAGAAACGGAAAGTTTGATTGGCACCATACGATTGAAACACATATACGAAAATATTCAAAGCAAATCCATATTTATTTTATTTTTCATAAAAATCTTTTTGTATGTATAGTTGTCATATTGTAACAAAAATCAAATTCTACTTCCACAAAAATATCTTAATAGCGATTCTATTCTCAAAATTAATAGATAGATATAAATCATTATTTTAAAAGATTCCTATTGTTTTCTATCCTGCGTGCTTTGGATGTCCCTTCTTTGGGGAATGTTTAGGAGCTTTGGGATGTTTTGGTGGTTTGATTACATGGCCTACTGGCGTCGCAGAGTGTGCCGCTGGTCTTGCATAATTCACAACTCTATGTCCTTGAGCACAATCTACTTGAGATAACTAAAATATACCGCATAAAATATTTTAAAATTAATTACCAGTAACACAACCGATCAATTTCAAATATCATTTTAAAGATGTAGTTTTTATTGAAATGAAATATGTAAGCTTACCAGGAGCATCAATCCTAGTACCAAAATCAAGTACAAAGTGTAGCCTCGTTTCCTGCAGTCCATTTTTCTTTAGAAAAATTGTGTTCAGAGATTTCTAGTCGCTCGCTTTAAGTTGACATTTGAACTGTATGTATTACAACATTGGATATATTTCAGTATTCTTTGTTCACCTTAGTGGTGCTAATTTGCAATTAAATCAAATTAATAGGATAACTATGCAAGCAATATTGTACAAACTGTGCAGACTCTGACGAATGGATTATATAACTGTATGCTTATATAATAGTTGACAGTAAACTTGAGAAAATTAAGAACTACTTATGTAATAATAATAATGACAATTTTTATTGATGGAGAGATCTAACTCAAGTAAGTAGGGTTGTTTAATGTTGGTCTTAATGGAAATACAATTAAGAAACCAATAATTTAATAGACTATACATTCTTTATTATAGTGTGAAGGATTCATTGTGGTTATAGCAATAAGTAATTAAACTTCTCTTCTAAAGCCATTGTTTTGCCGATCTCTAAAATTATATGACAGCTAGGAAGTCTAAACTTTAATTTTGATGAACCAAAGACAGACTATAATTGTATAGAATTATTAAATGAACTTTGCAGTATATATGTGTTAAAGTAATTAGGTAATCAAATTTATTATTACATATTTTAATCAGTATTTCTTTTGTTTCTTCCTGCTCGGTCCAAACTGGATTTTAACCCTTTTAGAAAAATGTTATCCTAGGTTACTTTTCATAACAAAATCAATCATTGGGCCATAATACTAAAACATTTTTGATTGTTAGCTTCTTTAAAAATTTCGATACCCTGGATTGCAACGTTTGTGACCGAATTTTGGGGCTTTTGACTGAAACAATTATCGCTGATGGTGAAAGCATAATTTTTTCTACATACTACAAAAATGTTAAACCGTAATAAATACATAAGCATAAAACAATTCCTTTCTACATGATTCGTTGGCATATGCAAAGATTTTTGATAGGCAAAGTATTCAAGAATACGACAAATGTCCTCTCCCTCCGCTGATCAGTAAATGTTTCATCCACATTGAGCAGAAATGCTAATAAAAAGTGAGCCCTTATACTGATAACCAGATTGACTTCAAGTGAATTTATTATACCTATACACCCAGTATGGTGCAAACGAAAAAATAGCACGTAAGTACCTTAAGAGAATACGAGTACAATTTACATTATTAAAACTCACCATTAGGTAATTATATTATGCAGAAGTATAGCTGGAATAAAAAATTCATGATTGATGATCTACCTCTCTGGCACTGTTTTGCCTTACAGATAC
The DNA here is from genome assembly GCA_034700605.1 of Willowsia nigromaculata. Classification (NCBI taxonomy): domain Eukaryota; kingdom Metazoa; phylum Arthropoda; class Collembola; order Entomobryomorpha; family Entomobryidae; genus Willowsia; species Willowsia nigromaculata. The sequence continues at coordinate 7,844 of JAQIXX010006264.1, forward strand.
TAAAAAGTACTCAAAACCTTTATACATGCTCTATGCTAGCATTTGGGAGAAATGTAAAGAGACATGGAATATATCAATGTAAGAGATATGTACCTGATATTTGGATTATGTTCCCACCTCCTACGTAACCATTAGCTTTTAAACCAAAGTGTATTACCGTAAAATCGGAAATCGACGCCTCTTCGGAATTATGCGCCCCCTTTAATAGACGCCCCGACGTCTACGTACTAAAAAGTTGATGGAGTAAATATTATTATTTATTAGGCGCCTCCCCTCCTACTAGATGCCCCCTCAATGAAATTACTGACAAGTGTCACATGCTTAACAAGTGCATTTGTATGAATTTAAGTTGCCATAAAATACAGTATTTGATCTCCTTTGCCTTAGGTGTGTATTTTCAACACACAGAGCATATAATATTACATGGAAATCTTAGTTTTTATTTCATATTTATGCATCACGAAGAAGATATTTTAGAAAAAAATCAAATGAAAAGTTGACGGAGTAAATAAACACCCCCCTCAATCACGCGCCTCCCTTTAATAAACGCCCCGGCGTCTACTGATGAAAAAATCAATTCTGCACGTAGACGCCGGGGCGTCTATTTCAGATTTTACGGTATATCTGTTTAGACAATAGGCTCATTGGACAAAGTTATTTAGAGGGCACACGTGTGATATGCCTAAAACCCTTGTTTCGGAACGACTGAATACAATTGCATTAATGAAGCACATCAGACAATACGACAGAGATACTTCAATGCATTGAAAGCTTTTAAACCAGGTTATTTTACTAATCTACATAACTTTTAATAAAATCTGGCATAGTATATAAATATATAAAATAAATGAAAAATATATATAAAATATAATATATATAAAATATTTAGCGCAAAAGTGAAATCACTAGCACGAAATAATTCTACCAAAAGAATACAAGGACTATAAGTCATCAAAATTCGGGTTTAGAAAAAATAAATTTGATAATCCAATAGCTCTAATCTACAAGTGCTAAAAGATCTTGTGTGATTAATAACATAATATTTAACATTATATCCCCGACTTGGTGAAATTTCAAGTCTATTGAAGTTTGCACAAAGCAAATATTTATTTACAGACTTACGTTACCAAACAATTTGAATATTATGTTTATCAGCATGAGGTGGATTCCTTTCATGGTTTTATTTTTCTTTGCACAAACAAAGGAACAGAAAGATGCTGACCTTAAAGTTGAGGCTATCCGCGAAAGTGTAAATGTATTTCTGGAGACTTTGTCAAATTCTGTAGAAGGCTATGAAATATATTTCCATTTCTATACTGTGCAATATATTGAAGTACATCACATCAGCATGTCACTTCGACACATGATATTTAATAGACCAATTGGATATTTTCTTTTTGCTAAACATAATATGAAATTCGTTCACCCATTTTCTATTGTAATTGCTGGATATGACACATTAAATATTGACTATTGGGATCCTTTTGCTTCAATTAGCATGCACACAACTGCACTAGTTGTGATTCTAACCCTTAAAACAAAAGACGTTGAACCAAACTATGTCAGCAAAAGTCTAATGAATTGGAGAAATTATCCTGCATTAAAAATTGTGCTTTATGCAGTTCCGTCAAACATAAAGAGACTTGAGACACAGTACAAAGTAGTTTGCAATGATTACTGTACCCCAGCACTTCAAACAGAGGGAACTTTTGATATTCAAGCAATGCGGAGTTTCGGCAATCCTTTGACTTCGCATAAAAGATACTTTTTTGATGGAAATGGTCGTAAAGTGAATTTGTTGTTGGCTTTGACGAATCCCGACTACTTTCAATGGCACAATTATTACAAACACAGCTGCCAGAATTTTCGCCCAATAGACCCAAAGTTATACGTTTGTAACCAATATATCTTCTCTGCAAATTTGTTATCTATACACCACAATATTTCGTTTACACACCTCTACAGAATGAATAAAACAGTCCGCAGAAATACTGACACATCATCGAACGGTCAGTCTGTGATTATGCCTATTAAGTACGCAAATCATTTGATAAATATTTATCAATTTTATTGGAGACTTACGGGATATAGAGTTTCCACCTTCAAAGAAACTGCTTTAATATATTGTATAAATAGCGTTAATTCAAGAACAAGAGGATGGGTTGATATTTCTCCGTGGTACTGTCCCTTCACTTTGAGAATTTGGATAATTACATTGCCTTTAGTCATAGCTATTGCATATTACATCAAAAGACAAATTCGGAGTCGCAATCAGAATTGGCTAGTGCGGCGAGTTCTTGACGTAATCGAAATTTTAATTGGACAATCAGGTGACCAATATTTCAGTAAAACTACTCTCTGCATCTTACTCCAGTTTGTAGGATTTTTTATATGCCAGTTTTATGGAAATGGAATTATGAGTGTTCTCACTGTACCAGATCGTTTTCAACCATTCCAAACAATTAATGAAGCGCTAGCTGCTGAATACAAATTTATGTGGAATACTCTTACTCAGATGAGTTTTAGGGAGGAATTTCAAGCAAAATTTAAGGCTCAAGGGCTGTTGAAGAACCTAAGTACAAGTTTTCGAGCTTTCAATTCTTCCTCTAATATGGAGACAGCCACACTTCTAACCCAGAAATCTATATATATTTATTATCTGCCCGATCCATATTTTGCACTGCTGTATTTCCAGAGAATAATTTTAAATGACTTGAATATTACTCAGGCAGGCTGCTTCTTACTCCCAGAAAAAATGGAACCTGACAAACTTTTTGTTGAGATGTACACAGTGAACCGTCACTGGATGATGGAAACCCACTCTCGAATTGCTGAGAGTGGACTCCCTGAGAAATGGGAGTACTGGCAAAAATTAGCAAATAGATACCGCGGAAATATTCAAATCAAAGACCCAAATCCAAACGAGGTGGTTCCTGGGAATCAGCTTTTGCTCCCTGATTTTCTAGGCATTCTTCTGATTTGTTCAGTTTTTTGTGTGACTGGATTAATTTGTTTTATTGTGGAAATGAGATGGTTTTCTAGATGCAATATAAACAAAATATGTTCCCGAAAACAGTCAAAAGTTTCAAAAATATTGCATGTCCAAAGCTGCAAGCTTTCTCCAAAGAATAGTTCTGGAAATCGAAAAAAAAATCTACGGGACAAACTGGCGAAAAAGATTTTTCTCATGGGCATTCAGTTTATTCAGAAAACTTCAGATTTACTGTATTACAAGCACAAACCACAAGATAGTACAACGGTCACCAATTTTTTTAAAAATCAATATGAACATTCATGCGAATGCTTATTCATGGATTAATAAAGGCACCTGAAACATCCAAGGAAATTAAAATACAAAGACGTCAGGAATTTCTAAAAAGCAGTGCACGTGATCTGAAAAGAAGTGACTAAATAATCTCCGTATTTTATATGTATTCATAATATTCACAGTTTTAATGGAGACATCTACAATCGTTTTTAAATTTAAAGTACAAGATAACATATTGTTAAATATAATTTTGATACTGTAATATTTAATGAAATACTCTTCTAAGTTAAGCACAAAGTTGTAAACATGAAGTTTCTTCAATCAGAGGTCATTGCTTTGTTATAATAATTACAGTTGAATGGCTTATATGTTTGTAATGGTAAAAAATGTGAATTGCTATTTGTCTCTTATAACAAAAATAACAATTGATAGTACTAACATTTCACTGGTTGACTAAATTTTAATTATTTAACTGTTTCATAACTAACCGCAATATTCAACCACAAGAGAAAAATAAAACTGTTTGAAGCAAATGTTTGATACACGAGTTGTATGTAACCAACCTTTTACGAATGAAAATGTATAAGCACTTTATAATTTTTTTATAATGTATGTATGTATGTATTTTGTTTATTAGGTTTCCTACGGGTTTTCCCCATGAAACCTCTGCAGAAATCAGTCTTTACATTAAATGCTTTATAATTCAACAAGTGAGTCTGAGTCAGTTACAATTCATTATAACAAATCATTTGCAAAATTCTACTAAATTAAATGAGTGAAACATGACATTGACATTCTATACAATTTGTTCAAGAAAAAAGTAGACTAAACAGGTCATTAAAGTAAGGAAACATTACAAATGTTTACATTCAGTTCATTTTATCTTATCATTAAGCAAAAATTTGCTTGCGTAGATTAGTTGCTTTAGGTTTGCTGATCTCATTTCATTCTTCTCGCGTTGGATCTCGTCATGGCCAGTTTCTGAAGGTCAGAAGTAGCTCATTTTGGTCTGTTATTGAGTGACGTCATCCCGGATGCCTCAGGAAACAGGTTGGGTGTCTCAGTTTTGAAAACTTCCTTCCTGTCAGGGTCAAACCGGTAGGAGCCATTTTTCTTGCCATTTTTCCAGATAAATAGACTGTAGCGGATGATGGACGGCTGAAGATCCGTGTCATGAGATTTCAGATCATTGAAAAATTTCCGCAGGGTCCATTCCGCCAGCCGTTCTTCCGGGGTCAGGTCTCGTTGGATGTAAATTTGTTCTTGTCCGAGTCGTTTTTTATGGGCCAATATATTCTTCGTGTCTTTTTCTCGTACCATTTTCACCAGTATTGGACGCTGGGCAGTATTCGGTTTTCCAAGTCT
>JAQIXX010006265.1:0-12475 GCA_034700605.1 Willowsia nigromaculata
TCGCAGGTAGTTCATGTACTCAGGGATGAAACCCTGACAAAATGTTTTTGTTGGATTGAATTTTATATTGTGCTCAATATGTTCTGCATACATATATTCTGTGTCCGTGGGAGTTCCTAATATTGTAATATTGAAATCGTTTTCTTAAGAAGCCTGTATTCATTCAGTCTCATTCAGATTTCAATAAAACGATCGTAGCGTAGGTTCTAAAACAGTGGCCATGCCCGAATCGCCTCCACAAAACACACGCCTACTTCTCTTATTGCAAGGCAATGAGCAGCATATCCGTAATTAAGAATAAACATACATTTTGTTGAAACACTCAAAGTTTAATCGTATTCATTTTCACATTCTTCAGCAAAACTTATAACTAAACAGTTACACCTTCGGTCTCCAGTAATATGATTTCTGAAGATCGTAATATTTTCCCGTAAATGACACTCGATTTAGTTACAACTCTGAATAATGTATTTATTACTAACTAGGTGTAAGCCATAAGTTCCGAGGTTTCCTGAACTACTTTTTAAATAAATTGGACAAAACACTATGGTCAAGCGAAAAAAATGCCAGGCTATTAGTATTCCAGGCCAAGCTTATTGCTTACTCCGTAGTTTTCATCTAGGTAAGCTCCATTTCAAGCAAAACAATGTACGTCTCAAACTTACTTCTTGTTACTGTAGATGACCACGAAATTCAGCATTTTTCTTTAGTTTTTTAATTATGCAAGATGGCTTAAGACCTTACTTTTATATAAATTCTCTAACCATTTTATCTCCACCCATGTTTGAATATTGAACTTGAGCAAATGAAAATGCTTTCTTCACATAATGTTCCTTTTCACTTCGGTTTTGCTTGTAGTCAAGCAACACAAGCTCACAAATTTGATTTGCATCTTTGATGGATCCCTGATGCGCGTAGAAAAGTATTTTCTCACAGATGACATCTTCCTTTCATACAAAAGCTGTCGCAGTAGAAAATGTTGGGTAAAGAAAACCTGTGGAAGTTTTTGGTAATGCTTCATCCTCCAAAAACTAGGTGGAACGATATGCAACATATTTAAAATGTTGACAAGATAGTCAAGAGGCAAACAGGAGTGAATCTAGAAGAAACAAAAATTGTTTTTGTGCTTCAAGATATTAAGCAGATTAGTAAATTTTAGCTTAAGCTTACTTACCGGTATGCAATTTATGTAAACACGAACATTTCCATACAAAATATCTTTAGTTTCAAGCAAACCATAATTGTTCCTAAATTTACACAACAAGAAAACATTGAGTACTCCGTCGGATAACTCACATTCAGAGAGGTCAGACAAAAGTAATATAAACTAATGTTTAGAGACTGCTACCCACAAGAAAAGCCTGACTTCACAAATTAAAACCAAATTTACAAACGGTAGGGGAACTGGTTTTATTTGATGATATACACGCTTTCAAATTTTATGATTGGTCAGACTAAATGATACACAACTCCTAAAATCTTGAAAAAGATTTATTACACTATGAATTCAATCGTTCAATCTGGTGAAAGTATTTGTCATGAAATCGTAGTTTACACCCATATTGAACTTGAATTATTGTCGGATAAGATTTTTGTCAATACATATGAAAGAAAGTTATGATACGTAATGCAAATGAGCATTAAAAATGTACTCCTTTCAACGCGAAATTTAAAAATACAAAATCTAAATATAACTTTTGATGACCGACGAATTACCATTGTGTCTCTGAATAAAAATCATTCAAATATAAGTTTGCTTTATTATACAAATACTTTCGGTCACCACAATTTAATTTATTATGATAGAGTTTTAAACTTAATGTTGAACTGATGTATTTTTTTTTTCTTTTTGGAAATCATATTAAAAAAGAAACGTCAATGACTTTACAGAGAATTGTAGACAACACGATGAAATACAAAATAATATTATCAACTTTATGCCAAGCATACATGTACCTTAGAAACCTATAGGTTTTGTTCGTGTTCGATAGAAAAGAAAAAAGTTCCCAGAATATGTATATTCCTAGAAAGTAAGTTTCTAGAAACGGAAAGTTCTGTAATAGGAAAATTCATAGAAAACTTGTTCGAAGAAACAAAAATTTTCCTAGAAAAAAAAATTCCCAGAAAAAAGTTTTCCTATAAATAATACGTCGCTATAACAACAAAAATATTGACAAACTGTGTATGGTTTGTAAATTCTACTAAATTCTTTGGAAATCCTTAATCATTCATTCATTTACATAAAAGCTTATATTAATTGATGTATTATAATCCATCGCAAAGTAAACTGCTCACAATTTTGAGACAAAAAGTGTGCAAATATATCATTTCGGTCATATGGGAAAATAAATATCAATAACAAGCTTATCATGTCCGAAATGATATAATATAACATAGTATGCTCCTTTTTTATAAAAAAAACATTCTGTTAAGACCTTTGCTGCTTGCTTGCTCTTAGAAAAAGTTTGTACACATACCTACATTAAAAAATAATGTAAGCATTTGGATGTGTTTACTTGGATTAACGAGTTGTAGATATTTAAAGCAACAAGACATGCCACGAATCAGGGTCTTGACTCAAGTTTCCCTTTATTAATCTTTATGTGAGTTATGATAAGATCAAACGTTCAAGTTTTCAATTAAAATTGAAGACTTACGACATTTTGAAGAGAAAATGTATTATTGTATCAAAATTTCGATTTCCTTAATACACGGTTTAATTTAGAAATTTAATTTAGTTTTTATGTCACAATGAGACTTGTACTAATATTCAATGCTACGACCAACTATATTGATGAACATGATATAGATTTTAAAAACATTATTTAAAAGGTTTTATATGTAGTTGTGATTCAAAGTTAGCATGAATTTAATTTTTTTACGTATGTAAGCAAGCACTCTAGTAGATTATATTGAAAATGAACTGGCATATTTCTCTTCATAGTCAGAATATCTATGAATTGCATAGACGAATTATCAATCTGGGAATTCATAATCTGAGAATTTATACATATATAGAAATTTTCCGCTTCTAGGAATTACGCATGTATGAGAATTTACCTATTCTGGGAATCTTATATGTATACGAACTTTCCTATTCTAGGAATTATTTTCTAGTAAAAGGACTTCTAGGAACTTACTTTTCTAGGAACTTTCAGTAAATCGGTTTTGTTAGTAACCAAAAAATCCGAAGATTCAAGAAAGTGTATTAAGAACGCTTATTTTACACAGTATGACATTTTTTCAATCAATTCTACCTATATTCGGACGAATTGTACATAGAATCAGTTCATATCGCAACATGATACATTCTACCTCAACAAAAGTGTGCATTGAAACAACTGCAAAACGGCAGAATATCATTTCCTAACATCGCCAAATGAAACATGTTACGCTCTAACATAACGTATGATAAAAGTGTTGCTGGGAATTATCCATTGCAATCGGTCTAATGGCCTCTTTTTCCCTAAATTTAGCATTTAGATAATATACGCCGATAGAGATGAATATGGCCTAGCCCATGAAACTTCTATGAAATTAGTTTCTCAAGACGGGCAAACAAAGTCGTCAGAAAGATAAGAAATTGGATCTGGAATTAGCGCATTGTTCAATTAATTAGAATGATACTATTACATATTGGCTAGTGTCCAAGCTGTCCTTTGTTCTTTTTAAGCCGCTTCTGAATAAATCCTATTTCACCGAGTTTCGCAACACGTTGCAAATATCTCATCTACATAAAAACCTCTTTACTGGGAATATTTCCAGCTCACACAAAACTTGTAATTTGTTTGTTCGTACGAAATAGAATAATATAGTATGTCATTTGATATTTTGCCGCTGCAGCTTTTACTTTCACCTTTATGTGGGTGTTTTTGGGTGTCATTTTTCTTTAAAAATGACTTTTCAATTCGTGAAGTCACTCAGTATTGAGGGCAGTAGAGAGGAACAAAGTTATCAATCTCCTTTACTTTTTCCAGCAAAATGGCTGGGAAAAGTGAGATTGTTGAAATAACACCTACTGCCTCAGTAACAACCCGTAACGAAAGCGGAGGGGAACTTGAGAAAGAAACAAGTTCATACAATCTTTCCACAATTGTTATAGTATTTCTTCTGTTTGCAGCAGTCAGTTGTTTTTTAAACGCAAAAGTTATTCACGTTGTGTTATTCAAATTATCCAGATTAGCGCGACCTGTTCCTTTACTTGTTGCACATTTAGCGGGAATATCCATTTTTCTGGGGCTAACATCTCTCTTTTATACAAATGATGCAGTTTCCCTTGTTCACGTTCCAGAGTCAATGTGCAGGCCAATGAGCTATATGAGAAGTAGGCAACTTTTTAAAGAAATTTTTGATATAAGTTTTCAAAGTTAGGCATTCTATTTAATTCTGCACCATTTATGGTGCTTTTGAACGATTGTTTCATTTTAAAACTCCAGTCCAACTAAAGATGAGCTGGCTCACTGATATCAGCTTCAAATTAATCTGTTCTAGTTATTCGTGTTTATTTCAGACGTGCTATTTTCAGCATTCTCCTTAAACATATTCTTCATAATCTATGAGCGACTCGGACCTTCCCGACAGCATCAGAACAAGGCGTTAATAACTCGATGGATTTTCATCATATGGTTTGTTCCACTCATGTTTAGTGTGCCAACGGTTGGAATGGTGAAACCAAGACTAGCGCCACTGGAATTGGACGATGACATAAAAAACGAAGATAAATCATTAGAAAGCTGCATACCGGTGACAAAAAAATTCTTGTACATTTACTTTTCCATTAGTACCCATAGTTTATCCAGTAATGGCTCAAAATTAATTACAGTTTTGGAATCAGTTATAATTAACTTTTAACTTTGATTGCTTCGCATAAACATTACAGCATATATCGTAAACAGTAATGTCTGTTTAAATATAAATAATACGTTACCATTCATAGTAGTTTCAAATGAAAGGTAAATGTATTGAAGAATAAGTAGTCAGATTTTTTATATTTTGGAACAACAATTTTTTGCAAAAATTTGAAAAGTTTTATCACTGACAAAATCATTCCATGATTTCTATTATTAACTACAACTAAATCACTTTACCCCAATGCTTTTCAGGGTGACTAATAGCCATTTTCTCAAAAGATCAGATCACGGAATAATAACTTTAGATTCAAACGAATGAAACTGTTTCTTCAAATTAGTCAATTGATGATTTACAATTTTAACGTTACCAACAATCGTCTTAGGTATATCACATTTTTCATCAAAACTAATTACATTACAAATCACGATCTTGAGTGAAAGTCTGAGTATTGAACTGGTATAGTTTTTGCAAATTTTATTCATGTATGCCATTCAAATTCATTCATGATCTAACCTTCGTCAATTTCAGTCGAGATCACTTAATGCATTGGAACTAAAAATACAATGCGGGAGTTATTGGTTAATTGAACTCTTCTAAATCAGGGATATTGTATTTAAAAACCCTTTGTTCACAGATCCCTCTGTTTGGAAGTATCTATGCAACTGTTTTGTATGAAATGCTAAGGCTTGGACTGTTTCATGGGGTTGTTGCAATTTACATGGTCTACGGTACGGAAAAATGTCTTAAATAACGTTTAAAATAAGAATCAGTATATTTCTTCAATTTTTTTTTGTTTAAATTTAGCATTACTAACCATTCGAGCGAAAATGAAGTACTTGAAGAAAAACTCGGTAATACTGAGCATTTTAAATCCCTAAAACTAATTTGAGAAATGCATGAAAGAAGCTTAATTTACATTAATATTTGAATACATAGGCTACTCCAAATGAACGGCTAAAACGCAAAATCCACAGCATTCGATTAATCTACTTTCATCTCATCTCTTTTACACTAATATCCATCCCAGCAGGATTATACGTGTTTTTCCGCCGGGTATCATCACGAACCGACCTCACATCTTACTTTGGTACTGACCAGGACGGCGATATCCCAGTAGAAAATGTCAAGGTCTACATTGCTTTAGCAGTTTTCCTCTACTTCATGATAAATCCGATAATATCCCTGTTCCTTCTTGAAAACAACCTCCGATGTTCATTTCACTGCTTCTGTTGCATCAGTATTGAAAACATCCATTGCCAAAGTGAGTACGAATTTTTGGAGCTAACAACTCAACAGAAAAATCTGAAGGATGCATGGACACAGATGAGGGATGCTAGACAAATTGGTAGCACACACACATTAAGTTCCAGCCGTTACTCTACCATTGCTGTCACATCAACCATAGAACTGGAAGAGAGGGGTGAAATCATCACTGGCAATATTGAAAATGCAGTCGATGAGTCGCAAACTGCACAGAGCTCAAGCTCTGATCAAATGGTGGAACTTGAGACATGGGAAGTGAAAGCTGATAGCCATGAGCAGATAGAGATGAGAGCTATGAAAAACCCGTACTGGAGATGCGATCAAAAGCATGTATTACAGACAAGAGTTTAACGTATGAAAAGCAAAAATACACTGAACCCTTGTACTTTCTTTACTCGGATCACTAATAATGAATACCACCGAATACTGGTTAATATTTATAAGCATAAGTTTGCAAAGAATATAACGTAAGTCCCTGATGAAACCAAGTACCTCAAGAAAATTTTACCTGGAAATATATTAATTATGATATGTTCCCAATTCTAAGCATTCGATTGAATATACAGTAACAGGTACTAATAGATTTAAAAATCCCTACTCCCGCCTTCTGTATAGCTAGTTCCATTTGATCCAAACAAAAATAGACAAGTACTAGTGTATTTTAAAATGTCTCGAAAAAATCTTTGTCCTACCGCACCAATTTTTTAGCAGGACAACATACAGATATATGATAAGTCAAATTACAGAAAATCATTTCGTTTAGATTAGTATATTATCTAATAATGCATTGTACATAAGATTCAGTTTAAAATATAAACTGAAATATCGTGTCACATAACGGTATGCATACAATCTTTTTCTTTCTTCAGAGAATTACAATGTCAGGGAGTTGCATGGGTGTAGCCAATATTGAATACTAAATATGATGATTGTGATTTTATTTCTAATACTAAACGTTGAAATACTAACTAATGTTGAAATACTATGCATCTGGCATTTTGAAAGAACCTGGCCAAAGTGTGTAGTTTATCATCTCGGTTACTAAATATGTAGGTTTCGTGTTCGAAGGAGGAGTAACTTGATCCCAATTTTTATAAAAAGTATTATTACCTTGTACAAAATTGTGCGTTTTAGGTGTAACTTTTAGTTTGAATGCTCACCCCGTATTTCAAGGAATTCTACTATACAAAATGTAATAAAATGCAAACATTCTTGCAGGAGTTAAATTTTAATTGTTTAAGAAAAAATATAAGTGAATGCAATAGATAAACAAAATATTCTAATTAAAAATGCAATAATTTCCTCTTTGCAAAAATAGTCAACAAAACAAAATATAAAATATTGCTGAACACAATGCATACTATTAAGCTACAAAACTGGGCTTGATGAGTAGAACCCCAGTTGACTACACATACTGTAGAATCTTAAATGTAGAATCTTAAGTTCGAACATAACTAAGGTAATACATAGTTGAAATGCGATTATTAAAATACAAAGCATATTGAACTGCTGATTATTTTCCATACCAAAAAACAACCTGGTAAAATGTTAACCTAATAAGCTGATTCATTGTTTTAAAGATTGACAAAATCCCAGGAAAAAGTGATTGGCCCTGGAAAATACCGGGATGTGGGAAAAAGTCCAGAAGTGGGAAAATCACTTAACATACATACATTGTGATCACGTTGCCCCATTTTCGTTGATTTTGGACTTTTTCCACCTCCTAGAGGTGGTAAATACTATTTTTCCGGTATATACCGGTATGTACCATATTCACTTTTGCGTACCTTCACATTCCTGAGTTACATTAGGTGTGCGGAAGTTAATGCAACATAGATTTTAGGTATAGGTGCAACATAGGTATTTACAGATTTTAATAAAGTGTAAAAAGATATCATATTATCAATTTCTTTTTGAAAAGTGAGCATTGTAATATTTTGTTGGTTACTTCGACTTTGGTTGGTTGGTACTTTTGTGTTCTAAATTGTTCCGCTAGTGATAGCCAAAATTTACTCTCAAACCTAAATGTAGAGAACTATCTGTTAAATCGTTAAGCAATTAGTTCTATTTTATGACAATAGTGGAGATTAATACGTTGTTAATATAACTTATAATGGAAAAGTAGTTTATTAAAAACTAACACTTATGTAACTCGAAACGCATCATTCATTTATAAAACACTAATATAAAGTGCTTCTTTGTGCACTTTAAAATGAACGAGCGAATCTTTAACAACAAAGATACATATAAGAAAATTCTCATAATCGTATTTTCTCCAATATGCATTCTGAATTCCAGCAACAATATATTTATGGACGAGTTTTTAATATGTAAGGAACATAAATATAATCTGTACATGTCAGTTTAAACTAGAAGAGTAACCGACCCAAGGACGCAACTATCGGATACTATTGGAAACGATACGGATAAGAATCATTTATGAGATTGATTTTTTGACGACAAAAACTAGTGTTTGGGGAGAAAAGGGAAGAAAAATGCAATATCCCTGCAGAGGAAGTGTCGTACGCAAAAAGTGCTTATGGGAATGTGATTTTCTCGGTCACACCGTTCGAATGATTTATCACATGCCATATATTGGCATTCGAAAAAGTGGATGACCCGACCCCTGACCCCCAAGGGGGAAGAGATTGACTGATTGGGTTAAAAATCAATGACCTATGGTACCCGCATACCAAATTTGGTGTCAGTCGGGCTAATAGGTCTTGAGTTATCGTGCAGACACACAGACACACACAGACGGGTAGGTTATCGCATTAACTATCTACCATACGTTTTTAAAGTTTTTCTATAGTTAAAAAAGAGATTATAACACATGAATTTGACAAAATGAAGGAATGTCATTTCATTATCAATTATTTACTTACCGTAAAATCTCAAATTGACTTCGTCTATCTCATACGCGCTTCCGCGTCAACCAATCAGTTCTAAAGACGCCTCCCCTCCTAATAGACGCATCATTAGTTTGTCTTTATCTAATAACCGTTTGTAAAACTATCCGTACATGTACGTTGTAGTGAATAAACAACACAACATTTATTGTCTTTTGCTCTGGGTGTGTTTTTTACGCAGTTGGTGCATACTAATGCTTAATAATCTCGGATTTTATCATATCTTTGAAGTATTATGATGACATTTTCTTGGAGTTTTGGAACAAAATTCAGCGGAAAAATTATTCGCTTTCCTTTATTATATATATACCTCTCCCTAATGAACGACCCCCTATGGACTAAAACTCCAATGACCACATAAACAAATTTAACTCGCAAACAAGTTTCCCTTATACTATCTGTTTATTGATCATTTATTAAAATAGTAGCTATTACATATTTCTTTTTATCATATTATATTACTTATTCCATGTTGTTGTATCATCGATATTATCGCTTGAGTGATTGAACGACAAGTGTTGCTGCAAAATGTATTCAATGAACTCACAATGAAGGTTTCTTAGCGGCATCTCAAAAGTGGCAGGCGAAAGATGCTCGTTGGGTTGGAATGGTGAAAAATGTGGTAATAGAAGTCTTTGTGCCCACGCAAACGCCCGATTTATTAGTTTCTCACTCAAGTTATTCCAATTTGTTTTCCGCATTGAACACTGATTCTCAAAATACAATACATACATAATATGCCGAAGATGTATACCCCAATTTTCAAGAAAAAAACCGGCGACTCTGTCTCAATACGTAAAAACTGACATTACCGTATTTTCTGTATTTATAGCCCGACTAAATTTTCAAACTTGGAGGGCTGAAAGGAGCCTGTAGTAATAGGCAGGCTAGAAATTCAAATCAAGGACGACTAACTGTATATTATACCCCAAATTATTTTGTAGGAAATCAAATGAACTACATTACAAGAAAATTTTAATATCCATGAAGCCTAAATTAGATGGATAGACATATATTCACCTAATTTAATGAATAGTGATGTGTCTCTCAGACCTAAACCTTCCAGAAAAATACAAGATGACCGATTCGATTCAAGGGAGGAATAGTGAGATAACCATGGAAATCAGCTATTGCGTATCTAAAAAGCACTATCAATCATCTTGTAACTTTCTGGAAGGTTTAGGTCTGGGAGGCACAATACCATATTTTGATTGCATTGATAGTTACGGAGAGATTTATGTACAAAATTATGCATGCGTAAATGAAAGTATCATCGCATGAATGCAAAAAACCCGGCTATAAAAATAGGCAGGCTAAAAATTGAAATTTGCCTCGATTTTCTAAGGCGATACTCATGCATACTTTTTCTCAAATTTTATACATACGAGATTGATATTGATGATTTCTAAATGACAAGTTTTGAATATCTTTACATTTCATCTTTTTGCCGATTTGATAGGATCATCACACGCCCAATTTATCTACAAATACATGTGCCGAATCAAATATTCAAAAACAAATACTTGCATACGTATCATCGCTGATATTGAAAATAAACGATTGCCACTCTAGGTATTTCAACCAACATTGAAAGGTAACATTCTCACAAATTTAAAAGGGGCTAAATGAGAAAAACAAAAGGATTTTTTCCCAAATTTATTCCAGGAATGTCCTTTGTCCGCTTTGAAACTTTTAACAGTATTGTATATTTCTACTGCTTTCATTTAGATCGCATCATGAATTTTGTGAATGGTATAAAACGTAAGTGTTGGAATGATACTACACTGCACTCACTACTTGAATTGCAACTAACTTTTTTGAAAGCCCTGCCAGGAAAGTTATCCGTGTTTGAGTCAAGTCGAAATCCAAATTGTCTGGTTCAAGTAACAAAAGATCGAAAAACTTTCTCCAACTTAAAACGATTTGCTTGGTTGAATGCTATTGTTCACGTGCTTCAAGTGATTATATTCTGGAAACAAACAATAAATCTAAATATTCCGTTAGCAGCAGATATTTTAATAACTGTTGGTTTTTGGATTGGAATGAATGGCGTCGGAGCTATCATTTATGCCTTTGATCATAACAAATTGGGGGAAGTAGCTGAAATCATGAATACGTTGTACGTCATGCCTGAAGTAAAGAAATCTTCTCTTCTCAGAACCTGCATGTATTCAGTTCCGTTTATGTATACTGTTGCCATTTTTATATATGGAATAGGAATAGTACACACAGGTTTTGAGCCAATCACTGCTGTGCTATATAATTGCCTACAAATTCCACAAGAAATCTGCAAGCTCATCAAATTTATTTTATATATTCTCGAAATTTGGAATGCTCTCTTGATTTCTATTCTTGGAAGTTTTATACTTTATAGTGGAATGTTTTCGAGTTATTTAGCAGTGTATACAATATCTCGAAAAATATATGGTGACTCTATTGCATCAAATGTTAAAGCAACTGATATTAAAAGGAAATTAAGATTTTCCATCAGTGAATACAGCCGCCTTCTTTTGTGTGTGCAATTAATTAATCATTGTTTTCAAGATAAGATGGCACTCAGATTTAAAATAATGTTGATGTTCTTTGCGACAATTTTTGGTGCTATTGTTATTGAGACTGTAGGACAAGGAACTTTTTCGTCTACCGCACTATTTCTAGGTGCTTATGGAGTTGCCAATACGTATATTTTAATGCTTTGTGGTTATTATTTCCCTGGAAACTGTAATCTTGTGAGTAAGAAAATCATTCGCGCATGGAAGAGAAAGTCGCTATGGCTGCGTAAAAATTTTTGTGTAAATATTGGAGGATATCTTCGTTCAAATGAATTAACTTTAGCCATAAGGGCATGTCAAAAAATCAAAATTTACTTTGGATCGGTAAATTACTATGAAATGGAAACATCTCTTAACATATTGGGTTTTATGATTGACAAAACCATGACACTTGTTTTACTTTTGTAAGTCTAGATCTGTACATTTTGTTACAAAGCATACGTTTTGATTCTTTGTTTTTTGGTTGATGTGGAACAATACTATTGTTTGTATAAAACGCTTGTTTTATTACAATTCTTTTCTATTTTACATTTTGTAAAACTATTCTTCAAAGAAATAAAGCAAAATCCACTGATAAAATTGCTCATTTCTTGCAAAACTTTACTTATGAATTTTTATTCTGTGCAAAATAAATAACTTCACGTTTTGGTTAGTGATTGGAATATTTTCTTTATTCAAACATTTTCAAGAAGTACACTACACCATATTTGTTTGTGTTACAAAATGCTTTCTTTATGTCATTATTATACAATGGGAAGGGATTTTTCGTCACTATCTAAAATACACACGTCACTATGTGCAGATTAATTGGCACTATTTTGATGATTTTTATAGTGGCGTTTAACTTGGAGCTTTTGCCACTATTTTTGGTGCGAAAAACACTAAAAAATCTTGAATTAA
>JAQIXX010006266.1:0-12475 GCA_034700605.1 Willowsia nigromaculata
GATTAATTACCCCGGAAAAGATTTATTAGAAGAGTTTAATCTAGCTGTCTTACATGGTAAGACGTGGGCTACCTAGTTAGTTAGTATAAGTACTGCAGTAAGAGATATGGCCTACTGTGACGCTATCATTTACAGCTAGCTCGTTCTTCTCCCCCACCACATTTCCCACTCATTCAAATTGTTCTTTAATTTTGGAACAGCTCCATTACGTATCAAAAGAACATTCTGTTTCCGAAACGAAGGGACTATTGTATCATTGTTCCTCTGTTTTGAAGGTTTACTTAATATAAATACCTCAAATATTATTTAGAAGGATATACCGTTTGACTATTTAATTGAGACAATTGAGACCGATAATTTCATTCCTCCTTCTAAACACCAATGAGTATGGAGTTGAGCCATTCATAATGGGCAAGTACAGTCATTCCTTGCACTTGTTCCAGTTCGTTTATGCAGGGTCCCAAATTTATAATGGGTAGCTTTAAAAATTTTGTTAATTAGTAATACTTTCTCCTATGAAAGCTTTGTTTTAAATCATCAAATTAAAACTGTCACACATGAAATCCAAATAACAAACTGAATCATTTGTTTCATCTCTACGGTCTTACATTTAAAAATGAATTAGTTGTTGATGTTGGCCAAGATGGAAATGATTCTCTCTAGTGTTACACTGTGTTACCAGAAATTTGTTAACATGGTTTGTGGATATCTGGTTTGTGGGCTTTAGTAACACTAGAAGGTTAAATTAGGAATATATGTAAATATGTATGTTGTACGATTGAAAAAATTGTAGTCACGATTTTACTAATTGCTTTGGGACCTTACTTGGGACTCGTCGCATCATAATTTTGGAAAACATATTGAGTTTGACCACGTCTACTTTCTTCTCATGACGATCTGTATTTTATATTCTGTCGTACTAATGCTTTTCTAGTAACAGGTGTTTTCCATCTGCATTCCACATTAACACTACTAAAAAGGGAAGCATATTAATCGGCGTTGAACTAATCTAAATTCAAGTATGTTATTTTATTTGGTTTTTTGGATACGTCCAAGATTAATGTATCTTTCGAACGAATTGACAATTGGAGTCTGCCACCAAAATGAAAAATATATATTGGCTGTGTTAAGAATTTAGCAAAAATATTATTAAGATTATTACCATCCACACGCGGCTAACATCCTCAAAATCCTGTAGTCAGATGAATTCTAATTGTAACGGGCGCTCATTGAAACTAAATATCCTCCCTATGGTTAATCGTTTATTTTACGTACCCATGAAAAAATAAATCAAAACGTGTACGCCAGAAATTTTAAGCTATTGAATTCAGAGTATAGAGAGGAGTCCTAATATTAGAAAGGAAATGATTTTTCGTATCATGTTTAGAAAAAATGTTCGCTCCTTATGAACCTCCACGTTATCAATTTTCAATTATATTGTATACATTCTCTACATATTCTAGCGTATATTTGTTTTTCATACGAACAAATTCTGCAATCTTTACAAACCATAATTTGCTTTAAAAAAATAACTTTTTGTATCCTTGAACTAATAATTAGTCAACCAACAACTTAGAAATAGGGAGTTAAATGGTAAAATTTCAAATTCATTGTGATTTATCCTGAAGTTATACATTTACAAATTTATAAATTATTCGATGTTGAAAATATTTGAATTGATTTCAGTAGTTCCACTGTCCGAAATATTCTCCCCTGTTGACTCGTTGTATTCCAGTAGCTTCGTACTAATTATTGGAACGACAGGCTACCATAATGACCTATTCATTTTCTTTCTTACGTTACTCTCCGGCTGATATGGGTAGAGCGGGAGTAATTAATTTTATTACGGCATTTATCAAGGGCTCTAGTGGAACTGTCATAATCACACATTATTTGGAGGCTTTCCAAAGGAAAATCGAAATCCCACTTTCATTGTGTAGTTGGCGAAGTCAATTGATCGCCGATTTTTTAGATGGTTAGCACTAGAAATGGTGTTTGGAACTGTTGAGAAGGGATGGATCACAACTCGAATGTTGTGTTCCCAGGGAATTAGTGAGCATAAAGCAATTGACAAGAGCTCATCCCGCTAAACTGTCACACTTGGAAGGATGAACATATTTTAAAACACTGTCACAAATATTCAGTTGTTCTTCCCATTTTTCATTTCATTTAACTTGTGTTGTGATTGGAGTAATGAACGCCTTCTCTGTAGGACTCCTGCCGGGAAAGTCCTCTTCCGTGGGTCATATTATTCCGATTAGAATTCCAGGTGTGCGTGCAGAGAATCCAGGAGTGCGTTATGAAAATACCTGTCTCTAATTTTAAATCCAGACACTCGTGGCACTCATGCATACTGTGGGTCCGCATTTCCCATCGTCGTAAGTTGGGAGCAGCCAATAGCGTGAACATGAATCTAGGTAGATCTTGTATGGTCTTGGTATTTCAACCCTCTTAGAATTGAGTTCAAACACATACGAACTGAGGCTTGGTCTTTTCTCAAGACTCTCACCAAATGAAACTAGAGGCTATTGTCTTGGCTAAGAAGTTAAAAGATGTGGAATAAAGAGGGCACACGAATTCACTACGTAATGCAAAGAGCTTTTTGGATTGTGACCAATGCTTCTCTTAGGAAAAGAAAAAAAACATGATTACACATGAAGAAATCGGAAATTTAGGGAAGAACAATTACGGGGTGTAAAAGTGGATGATGGTGAAAACTTTGCTAAAACTATTATATACTGGACCCCCAAGGTTCTTCCACAGGTGCCGGAAGTAAAGATGTTTGATTCAGTGAATAAACTGATCATGGGATTTGCCGTTTTTGATCGCCGTGTGTGAGTGAGACAAGTTCAAAATACTTTGTTTACAATTTAAATGTAATTGATTTTTCAAATTTTTAATGTCGGTTTCGATTGTGCGTGAAAAATTAATTGGTCAATCAGGAGGGAGGAACACAAAGAAAAAACCTAATCGTATTGGCTTTCCATTCATATTTATGAAAAATAGGTTTACGCAACAAATCAAGATATCATATCGAGGTTAAATATTGACGAATCTTAGCTCATTTTTTGTTGCGTATCTTCAAGAGTAACAATTTTCTTCCGTCAATTGAGCCAGTTTTACTGTAACCGAAGGATAGTTTTATAGTGTCCGTAAGTGTTGGAATGGAGAATGAAGAAGGAATGACCTGGATATATTCATACATGATGGCAAAGTAAGCGTGTTTTATTATAAAGAGACGGGTATATCCTCGCAATAATGTGTTCACTGGCTTACAGCACACTTAGTTGGATTTTGACGGGTGAGTGGGTAAAAATACTTAATGAGTGACGAGAACACACCCACATTCTTTTCTGCATAATTACACCTGTCTCCTAATTCGGAATCGAATACTCCCTCATTTTACACACCTGCCAAAAAATGTCTACTCATTGACCATTAGGTTGTGAATGTACGAATATTTAGATGAATCCTTTAAAGAATTACTTTTTCTCCTGTGTGAAAGCCTCACAACCGAACATCTCTCCATAGTAAATGGATGATAAAACTTACATGCTTATGGTTGGTTTTTAATGTTTATGTCAGTAATTATAACCATTTTACTTAATTTTACGTTCATTTAATACTTGGGTATCGTCGTATCGTAAGTTTGCGTCGTGTGTAGGAAGAAAGTTTGTTTGGTGCAACTTTGTTTATATCGTCTGATACACAAAAACTTCAGTGTAACATCAATTTGCTATGACTAAAATCGTTTCTTTCGTTGAACTAAGGTAACTAACAACTTACAAATGAGTTTTGTCGTGAAGTTTGCAACCGAGTACGAATTATCCTAAAATTTTACGTTCAGAAACTGATCAATGATTTTTGCTCCAAATACTTTACTTACTAACAATATTTAGAATATCGGAAATATTCTCTCCCAGTGATTCTAGTATAGCCGATTTCTACAAGCTATTGGAATCATAAGCTGCGGTAAAAAATATTATTATTCTTTCTTGTCTTTTGGTTTCATATATATTGAATTTACTAACATGGAATAACTAATTTATTTATGGTAATTATCATCAGCTCAAACAGACTTGCCATAACCACGCAGAATCAGGAGGCTTTCCAAAGTAAAATTCCAAATATCTTCCTCCTATTTTTCTGTTTTCGGATTCAACTCTCCAATAAATTGTTTATAAATTTCAGTGAAAGCACGTGGGAAGACAAAAGCTACAGTGAAGGCTATGGGCCGTTGTGATTGCATAGCTTTCTTTTTACGTTTTCACCCGCTCTCCGCCTATAGATTACAGGATTGTAATTAGTTGGTATATAGAGAGACAAACAGCTAAAAATCCGATGGTATTGGTATTTTCGTTGATAATTATGAAAACGAGGTTTATGCTTTAAATCTTAATATCGAATCCATATGAAACTAAACAAATTTAAGCTCCTTTTTACGTTGCAGTATTTCAATGACAACTGGTATATTTTAATAAATACCATAAGATGGAATGACTCCAGATGGAACAGGATGAGTTTTTCTGAACATATGACGATAAAAAATAATTAACCAAGTTTAATTTGGGAAAGTTCTATTCTGGTCAAAAGTGAATCCTCGTAGATATACTTTAGTTGGTAGAGTTTGTATTATATTATGCATTGATGATAACTAGTTTTTCGTCTCTGCTTTGTCCCTACTCTTCCGCACCTCTGCCGGCACTTATGGTTCCCTATGAGATGTAAACTGTCCTCAGATATTCTCGCAACCTCGAGTGCGAGAAAGGTTCGCTTCAGTTAGGTTTCTTGAATCTTTCTCCACTCCAACCATATTTTCACTTTCTAATCTCCACCAAGAGTTCACTGAATTTAGATGAAAACTCGCGTAAATACAATACCAACAGTAAGATCAAAGGGCTGTTGTGACTTTTAGTTTTCTATTAGCATCTTTTCTACTGTTTATAATGTTTCTGGAATAAATGAAGATTAAAAGGATTTGTTTAACGACTCGTTTGACCCAGATATATTTAAATTCATATTAATATGCAATGATTGCGGATTATGATGAGCGGCATATACTATTGGATTGAGGATTACGCTGGTGAAACATGATTTGTGACTTTTGTGAAAACGAATGGGGATTACCTTCCAAACAATTTTTCTAAGCCGTGCTAGAAAGATTAGAATTCGGAGTGGCAATCCTTAAAAGTACATTTTCATTTCCTACGTTTAAACGTAAATTAATGTTTCACAAGTTGTTGGAAAACATGCATTTACATGCGCATGTTAATATAATCCTCTTTCTTTTAGAAAGATAGCTTTAAAACATTCTTAGGAGCGCTTGGTTACAATCTGGGCGACATTCTTCGTCCGACAGAGAGTGGGCGTCATTTTTTGGCTTTTTTGAACGACCAACTTGATCGTCCTTCGATTTCAGTCAGATTAAAATAGTCTTTTAGGTTTCTTTTGAGAAAATTTGTATTGACAATATCATTTCTGCTGATAACAAGTGTAGCCATCAATGAGCATAATATATGGTGCACAAGTAACACCATTCTTTAAGGTCATCCCACGTCATCCCTGACATCTTGCATTTCTGTAAATTGTTATGGGGTAACCAAAGAAAGTAAATTGGTTGCTTATTCTTGGTTCCAAATAAAAACTGGGGCATCAATGCATGCACTAAATCCACGATCGCTTTATCTATCCGGATAATACGACTTCAGTGTACACTTGGTATCATCTACTGCGTTCTGCACTTTGTGTAAGGATGCAAGACCATTTGTTGACATATAAGTCTACCATATTTACACTCGATTGTTAATGAAATTTTTTTATTAGAAACCTTTAAATACTTGTTTTAAATGTATTTGCTTGCATTAGTATTGGGTTTTTTAATAAATCATTTAAAACTTTACTTTAGATTGAAAGGATTGCATCAATCTTTTATTCTGATTTGGAAGAACCTTCCGGGAATGCCGTTTGTTAATTGGTTGTCGGTTTGGGTTCGATTATTTTGCATATCAGTCCATCAGAGATTTTGTCAAACCTATTGCAAATATGCAATATTATTTTGGCTGACATAAAAATGTTTTGGATCAGGAAGGGCCCACCAGAAATTATTCAAGTACATCTATAATATCAAATTTTATGCTTGCGGGACATTTGCAAGAACTTTTTCCTTGTACATGTCCGTAAAACTATTAATTGAACCTTTACTACTGTTCATTGAATTCAATAACACCGCATTTAACTAAACATTATTTAAACCTGTTCAATTATAATACAGACTCTTGCATTGTTGATTGTTACTTTTTGAATAAATTTAGTTTGTCTGGAGACAAAATGCAAAATAATATAAGGAACATCCAGCAAATATTTTAATTTGTAGGGTTGACTTGTGCATAATGAATTGATAACTGTAATTTTTATCTCTGCTTTCTCCCTGTTCCTCCGCATGTCATCTGCCACTTACGGGGTCACTTGAAATTTCTACTTTTTCTCAGGTTTTTCACAGCTATGTGTATTTTATAGCATTCTATTCCTTCGATTTAGATTTCTATACATTTTTCTTACTCCAAACACTTTAACACAATCATATATTATTCTCCACATTATCGCAAGTATCTTTTAAGCTTTCAATTTCTGATGTTCACAAAGGAGCAATTCAATTTCGGGTGAAAGCGGGTGCAACTACAAGTGACGCAATGATTGCTAACGGATACTGCGAGTCCTTCATTTTCTATTAGTTCCTTCTCCCATTTCATCACGCTTTCCACACACTAAAATTGCTTTTTACTTTTACAAGCTTATGATCACATATCGGAAAAACATGCTTTGTCGGGAACAAACGGAGCGGGTATATTCCTGCCTTGATAATTCACTTAATCTACTTTCGATTTCATTTAGAATGGGATACTGTTTAGCAATATTTTGGGAAAATTCAGATCAACCATTGCAATCGTCCGGAAATCCACTGGAAACGGCCATGAACTGGAGCCTTTCAAATCGAACAAATTAACTGAATTCATTCAATAAAGCCATGCCACTTAATTCATGTGCTGTTCATATTAATTTGTTTGAATCAACTTTAAAAACCGTTCATACTTATTAAGTATTATTTATAAATGAATTAGTGGTATGAGCTAGTAAATCTATCGGGATGAGGATTGGCAAAGTGGAGAAGGACTTGTGGCTTTTGTGGAAATGGATTAGCTTTGGAACACTACAACCTTCATAATGAGATGTGATATAATGCCAAACGATTGGAGTACCAATCCTTTCAAAAATATTTTCTTGGCACTTGTGCCTTTTGTAGCATTTATTAATTTCAATCTTTTAATTTTCAATAAAAGTTTGACAAGGTGTTGAAAAATTTGCCTCTACATCAACGGGTTACTGTAGTAGAGTACCTTTTTTTAGAATCGACCTGGTACAGACACTCAAAATTTAGATTTCAACAATATCTTGCGTGATGAGAGCCCTCTATAAGTGATGCTTATTGGTGAGTAGCTTTCGTTCGTATGTCAATGTTTTCAAAAATAATGAAATGTTTTATTGCTGCGTGTGGGCATGTTGGGGACTATTTTTCTCAGAAACTAAAAAAGATAGCAATACCATTCCACCTGCATTAGATTTTGCATCAAAAATTGATATTACGTCTTTTTTAGTAATATGAAATATGTCAAATCTTTTTTATAAATAAATGAAACTTTGGGTTTTTGTTAAAGTTTAACGCCGACACATAAAATGTCACAACAATTTATTTTCATCCAGATTTTCAAAACTTTTTTAATTTGTTTAATTGTTACACATTTCATATTTTTGAAAAATACGTAATCTCAGTTTTTATTTTGTATCTAATGCAGGTGGAATGGTATCGCTAGGTTTCTTAGTTTCTGAGAAAAACAGTCCCCAAAAGCGCACATGTCAAACCATTAAACATTTCATTATTTTCGCACATAATGAGTTACAGGGGAAAGTACTTCACCAATAAGCATCACTTATCGGGGGCTCTCATTACACATGATATTATTGAACTGAAAATTTTGAGTTGCTGTACCAGGTCGATTCTGAAAAAAGCTACTCAGTATTCTTTCCTTTAAAATGGTAACTTTGAAATATTGTTGATCTAGGGGCTTTGTTGATTACATGTTGTCAAGGAATTCTTCGTTTGCAAAGAATTACACGTCGCTGATCTTGGTTTTAAATGCACCCCCTTGATCAAAAACCCATTGCATTAAGATCCAGGTAGCCATGCAGAATTTTTTGAGAAAAGCGAGATCGATAATTTCATTTCCTCGTGGTAACTAGCAACGACCAAGAAGTGGTGTCATTTAAAATAGACAAGTAAAGTCATTCTACGAACTCTAATACTTAATCCTTCAACTGTCACAATTCTGTAATCTGTTATGCGGGAACCTCAAAATATTTTATTGGAAGCTTCGGTTTGCTTCTGTGGAAGCACTGTTGTTAATAGCCAAATAAAAAATCACAATCACGTGCATACATACAGTGCAATAAACTAACCCACAGATTTATTTTACCGTAAGCGTTTACTTTCGTATCATGAATTGATGTGTATCCTACCAAAATTAACATGATTTTTTCTCATGTTTTATAATAATGCCTGAGATTTAACGATAAACTATTTGTACTTATCCAATTAGTTTTCACAAATTAAACATTTACGGCAATTTAAATCTCAAAGCATAATTTGTCAAATTTGCTGGGTACATGCACCTTTTCCATATATCGCGTGTGTTTAGTTAGCGTCGATATTACATCATCTTACAAAAGTAAGAGAAGTATGGAAATTCTAAGAAAAAGTACTTCTAGATAATTTTATTTTAAACAAGATGCAAAACACCTTGTTTCTGCGATAAAAACTCTCCGAG
Organism: Willowsia nigromaculata; assembly: GCA_034700605.1. Lineage (NCBI taxonomy): Eukaryota > Metazoa > Arthropoda > Collembola > Entomobryomorpha > Entomobryidae > Willowsia > Willowsia nigromaculata. The sequence continues at coordinate 8,880 of JAQIXX010006266.1, forward strand.
AAAATGAAATCCTACGAAATGCTGCTTTTAGTTCAAGTTACAAAGTGACAAACAAATTAGAATAAAAGTGTAAAGTAGACTGTAAAACTGTTTATGGTAAAAACGAAATTAGTTTCAAAGCAAAACGCTAATTACCAGCCTCAATTTGTGCCGTAATTTTTACTAAAAAGTGGTATTGCTACCAAATCAATTCTGTTTCTTGATTTGTCATTATGAAATGTCGTTTACACAGACCACAGTTTCTTTGGTACTTCCAGATATGATAGTTAATCAGTTTTTCTGATCTACTGAGTACCTTTTATAACGACAAAATTTGATATGTCGTAATGGCATTTCGTAATGACAAATGTACAAGCATATCTGATTTAGAAAAAAACCACTTTTTAGTAAAAATTACTACAACAATGAAGGCTGGTAATTAGCTTTTTGTCTTGAAACTAGTTTCATTTTTACTACAAACAGTTTTATAGTCTACTTTGTACTTTTATTCTAATTTGTTTGTCACTTTGTAACTTGAACTAAAAACAGCATTTCGTAGGATTTCATTTTCTCGGAGAGTTTTTATCGCAGAAACACCAGGTGTTTTGCATCTTGTTAAAAATTTAATTATCTAGAAGAATTTTTTCTTAGAATTTCCATGATTCTCTTACTTTTGTCGTAATATGATTTTTAGTGTATAAAACCCGTAAAAACAAAAATTTAAAAAAACGAGAAAAAGCACTTCTAGATAATTTATTTTACATGATTGTGCCAAATTTGAAACTTTTCTGTCAAAAAATGTGACTTCCAGGGAAATCCCCGCGAGAGCAGTTTTTGGATTTCTGGCTGCCGCCATTTGGTAATGGTGAAATTTTGAATTTTTTTCTTTGCGCCAATTTTTTAAGTTACTGTAGCTCTATGTAACCCAGTAAACTGATCTTTGAAATTAATTTTTGAATTTCGACCATTTTCCTATGTGAGATTATTGTACCCATTTTGAAATAGAACCCTTATGTATAATAACTTACGAGGTAGCTACAGTATTTGTTATTCGAGTTAAGCCTTCGTAGTTGGCGTAGTTTACTGTCAAAAGATTCAAATCCTTTTGAATCATTAACCATTTGATTCAGACAAAATGATTCAACTTACTATTATTAATGTTATTAATGTTTTGTCTTAATTTGTATGTCTTGATATCCCATTCTTACCTTCTCTTGTACACATTGTAATGAATTGCAATGTCAAGTTTTAAAATGTCATTCTAATCTTTTTTACTCGCACTAATGTCTTTGTTTAATGTTTGTAGATAACTCAGACTCACTTGTAATTATGCATTTATGTACTTTAATGTACTTTTATAAGACTGTTTTCTTTAGAGGTTTCATGGGCAGTTGGCAGTTCCCACAAAGGATTTAATGAATACATAAAATACAATGCAGTAAACCGGTGTCGAAAGTAACCATGTTTAAGGAAATTATTGTAAATATTTCGTAATGTTATATAACCAATGTGCATGCAATACAATGACAAACTGACAGGTTGATTTCACCTCAACGGCCTTTGTTTCTTAATATGAATTAAATAATCTGAATCCTTCTAATATGGACGTGATTTTTTCTCCTTTGTTTCATACGAATTCCAAAATTTAGCTTTATTTTATTTGTAAATATCTGTTGCCGTTAATTAAACTTTAACCCTGGTAAGAAGGGACTCAAATTGAAATTTTTAAAACTTAAACACTGCACGTTCTTGAATTTGCTTAATATTTCTCATCAGTTATCTGAAACAGGTCTGCACGCACATCAAAAGCATAAAAATGTTTTTTATGATTTACACATATTGGTGAGAGTTAAAGTGCACATAATGTTAGGAAAAATTGTTAATTATGCTAGTTATTATGAATTCGGTGTTTTCTCAATTTTAATAAATTAAATGTATGAATATCTCTCATCATTGAAATTATGATGGTTGTGAGAGTAACTCCGGACTATATCATGTTTTCTCGGGCTCGTGTTAACTAACCCACTTTTAAAATTTATCATATGAAAGCGATTTAGAATGTGTTCTTCCATTACCTTGGCCATATTTTTTCTGAGAATACTTTTAATTCAGACTTTATGCATGGAAATGCGATATCTAGAAACAAACATTTCAATCAAGATTTGACAAAATGTTTACAGAGCTATTGAAAAATTGAAATTCTGTAAAGAGAACTCCGAAATTTTCGTTTTCATCACATAAAAGTTGTATCCAATCAGGTAAAAATCTCCAGAAAAGTACATAGTTGAAATGTAGTGTTGATTTTAAATTAAAATTGAGGTACATATAAGTAAAGGCTGAAAAATAGCGGTCTTTTGCAATAAGATATCTCTCTGTTGATGAGATTAGCCACTGTTTGTAGGCACTTAATGTCCAGTCTTTCCAAGACTAAAGCTGCATTACATCATGTATTTAGTAGCTCTAATGCGCTTATATTTTAATTATCACAGGGCCATTTTCTTTTAAAAACCATTTTGATTTCGTCATTACAACAAACTTCCCCATTTTTTATAATTGAAACAATGATGATTGTAAAGTACATTCATTTTTATTATGAATATGTTTTGGGCTTCTTAATCTGTATTGCATATCTATATAGGTGTAGAGCTTCAAATTTGAAAAGTTTTGTTTGTTCAGAAAACATTAGGGTTAATGAAAGTAAATTCCTAATGGTCTCCAAACTGAGAGTATTCTCTGTGGAACTTAATCCATATAATATCGGTATAAAGCCAAAAAGCTTCTTTCCATTCAAGCTGTTGTAGGTAAAACTAGGACAACACTTTGTTAGTGTGTAAATTATCAGTCATAATGAGAACAAACTTCTGTTTGATTGCCTTATTTATGCTTAGAAAGCGACTAAGCTGGTCATCAACATTCCGGTGAAGGTTATTTGCATATAATTTTTAAAAGTAAAATCAAGAAAAAATCATGTGAAAGATTTGTGTTTGAGCTTTAATCTTGTGTGCAAGGCTTTGTCAGATAGTTTAAAGTATGAAAAATACAGCCAAAACAAACTGTGGTCGTTCAAGAATAAGACCTTTAAATTTACGTAAATTATAAGGAAGTACCATAAAGAACACAGATACACAGAAAAAACCATTTTCCTAACATAAAATGTATTGCAATGCAAACCTCAATTTTATTTAAATCATCTGGTGCAAATATAACTAAATATATTTTCAAATCTCTTATGCTCAGAAACTAACCAAAAATTTCTGGTAGCAGCAAAATTCAAAATGCATTCATAAATTTTCCTTTAATGTTTGAAACTTAACCGGGCAATTACGGAAAGACCAATGAGGGACTCTTTTTCAAATAGGAATGCATTTTCCACTTGGGTTTCAGAAACCATTAATACTTGATTAACATTATAATAATATGTAAAAATAAGGATTTGCAGCAAGATCCAGGTGAAAATTCGGTAAAATGAATGAAATATGAGCAAAACTGTTTCAAAAGTTTCGCATCGCTCACGCCTACAGTTTTTGAGCTAAACCTATGAAATTTTGCACGAAGGTGTAAAATTAAAATCTAAAGATGGGTCTGGTTGCGATTTTCAAAATCTTTTAAAATTTTGA
>JAQIXX010006267.1:0-12472 GCA_034700605.1 Willowsia nigromaculata
CTTGCTTTGTGCAAGGTTTCATTGTATAACAAGTGAAAATTGTGTGTGACAAGAAAAATAAACGCAATTAAATTAAATTAAATTAAAATTATCAGTTTCATTGCCTGATTGATTATCAGTTTCATTGCCTGATTGATTATCAGTTTCATTGTCTAATTGATTGTCCGTTTCATTGCCTGATGAATTGTCATTTTCGTTCGCTGAAGAATTGTCCAGTTCATTTGCTGAAGAATTACCCATTTCATGGTCCGATGAGTTTTCCATCTCACTGTCTGATTGGTTGTCCGTTTCATGGTCTGATGAATCATTTATGTCTGCATCATTTCCAATATTTTGGACCCATCTCTGGTAATCTCTGTCATTAATCAAAGCAGTGTTAATTTCCATATGTGAAGGAATTTGGGAGGAGGTACATACATACAATTTGCTACTTGGCTTTATGAGTAGTTTCATTTGACAACTGGAACTACTGAAAATTAATGTCAATAACTTTTCATAAAAATTTCACATTTATAGGCCGCTAATATTTTCAGAATATAGATGGAGATGTTTTCTAGCCTCTATACAATCATAAAGTCTAATTTCACAGTAGAAATCTTAAAGATTTCTAAATTTTTGGTTTGAAATTGCCCTAACACATGTTTATGACCTCAAATGAGTAACAAAACTGTGCTACAAATGTATAAAAAGGTACGCGACCTATCAACGTGAAATTTTAAAAAAATTATTGACATTCATTTTTAGTAGTTTCAGGTATCCGATGAACTAACTCATAGAACCAAAATAACAAATTTTACCCTCTTCTAAATTTCTTTAGGTTAAATATTTGTTCTAGAATAATTATTTTATAGAATATGTTACCTTTCAATTTCATCATGTTGATGATTATATGTCCCGTCACTGTTATGACGACTACGATGCCTTTCCACTTCACTTTCGGTTTCAAATGTTCGAGTGCATATTCCACACTCAAATAATTGAGAAAGTTCCCCACAGTCACTGAAGACAGGGTTTTCATAGTTCTGGACATCCTCTTCAACAATTCTGCAAAAACAAATAATAAATTCCATACCAGCAATAAATCCAATAGTTATAATAGGACTTTAATTGAAAGATATTCTCATTAAAACTGTTTATCCAAAAGCTTGTTGGTTTCGGGGGAACCTGCGTCTAATATTTCGATTGTTTTGAGGATGATCTCCACCTCTTCCGCCTGCGTGTAAATTGCTTCTCTCCATTTCAACTCGGGTAGTCCAGCTAAATATCACTTTTTGATCTAAAATTGAAATATAACTTGTATAAATAATCACTTCATTTCTATTTTGTCACATCAACACAAATTACGATTTGTAGCTAGCGAAAATTATTTTTACTAGAGCAACTTGCGCAAAAATGAGTCCAACTTAATCTCTGCTTGTTTCTTATCAACTGTTGAAGGAAGTGCAATGTTCATCAATATTTTGCTGTAACCCAGTTACGCATGCAGTAATGCATACATTCAGCATTTAAAGTGAAGGGAATAGCAGCGATCTCAAAGCTTGCTTGTTGAGTTTTGCCGTAAAGGTGCACAAATCCCTACACTTTTTTTAGGAAGCAGAGAGAAGTGACCTCAAAACATTTATTTGTTTCTATAGTTAACGTATGACGAATTTACAGTAGAGTAGGTATTGCGTATTTTATTTAGATAAATTCCCCAATTGATTTTCACCTTTAAGATGAAGGAAGTATCCACAAGCAGATTATGTATTAGGTATAAATATCCCCATATGCCCTCCGCAGGGGAAAAATTGATTTGTAGTATACTCTGTAGAAAGATGAATACAAAAACAGTCATTTCATTGCAAGTAGCGTTATGCCTTCAACAAAGAATGAGTCTAGCCTCTCTACTAAACTATCCATTTCGTCTTGTTATGCAACATTTTCATGATTGCACTCGTGCTTATATTTTTTATATGCTTATATTTTCATATATGAGCAATTACGAAATATAAGGTATTATGAATTTTATATATTGATACTTGACTGGGCTCTAGAGAGGCATCAAGTTTTACTCATAAAAATTTTCTGACTTTATAGCATAACAAGTTACTACTGGCTATTCAGATTAGTTATGAGATTCAAGTCATTCATTCAAGTAAAAATGTATCGATTGGACTGATAAAAAATGACTTTGAACATATCACAAAAACTTCCATTTACCAAAATTATTAGATAATAATAGTTCATTTTCAATCCAAAATAGCTGATGAAGATACTTTATTAATTCAAGTGAGCTTTCCGGTGCCCATCTCGTTGGTCATGGTGAAGACGACTTCCGCAAATTCTGCACTCGTAATACTGAATGCTCTCGTCGTCACTACTGGAGTCTGACAAATTGTCATCTATTTGGTCTCACAGGAAATCTGCATTTGGATTGTTCCTGTCAAGAAATAGCTTGAGTGTTAGCTCAACTATTCAGTCTTGTCATTGAGGCTTTTATCTTACAAATGTAGAAATTATGATGAGTTTTGAAAACAAAAAAGGAATGAATTCTTACCTTTCCTGTTCATCTTGAGGATTGCTCCCTCCAATAGACTGATGCTCTTTACGGTGCTTCCCCGCTTTGTCTTCAGTTTTGAATGTGTTTGGGCATATTCCACATTCAAAAGACTGGGAGATTTCTCCACATTATGTGACATTTCTCGTGGAGTTACTATTGAGGTCATTGGCGTTTGGCATGTTGTTACTGTCCAAGTTCCCTTGAGCATTCCTGTCATTTTAAAAATCAAATCGGTCTTTTGGAGCTTACACTTTAATCAAGATTGCCTACCTGGAGAGCTGTTGGCTTTGACGACAGCGACGAACTGTTTCCCTCAACATTTCACATAAATTGTTGTGTTCCATATTAAATAGATTTTGACGAATGATTTTAAAAAGGAATAAAATATTAACTGCAAGCTATGCTCCAAAAACAGTGGAAAAATGAACTTTGGCGTGTTATTTATACTTTTGGTATATTTTTTGAAATTCGAAATGTTTGACTTGCAAATTTAAAAAATCATAGATGATTTACCCGGTTGAGCAAAAACTGGAACTATTATTTTTTTTAACTTGTTTACAGCTGCCTGTATCATATTATGCACACATTTACAGGTCAATGTTTTTGTTGAGAACTCACAGATGATTATCGACCAACAACCCAAACATTACAAGTGAAAAAGTACGACATCTCAATACCTCACAAGTGCAAAAACTATGTTTCTAGTAATGATGCTTTTCTTTCGTGTTGTTTTTTATGAACAAATACAACATCAATAAGTTTGTCAAATTAAAAAAAAACTATTGATGCCATGTTAATCTATCGATGATATATGTATTATTATGAAAAACGAATCTGATTTCGACCATGCAATTTGTTTTTCTTTGTTCATTCACAATCTTGAGTTATTAGATAATTACTAAGATGACTTTTATTCCCAGAAAGCGTTTAGTCGAATTCATGAGTTTGTAGTTTCCGCCACCTTGTAGCTAGAGAGTTGATGCATACACCAATCGATAGGGAATTTTCTGCTCTTTCAGATGCATTTACAAGCTCAGTTTCCCAAAAAAATCACTTGTAAGGTATTGAGATGTTGTACTTTTTCACTTGTGCGGTATTGAGATGTTGTACTTCTGTACTTGTAATGTTTAGGATGTTGGTCGACGTTATGTTTCATGCTGATTTTGCTCCAGACCCTTTTCTGTGACGGCATCATAGTCATCCCTTTTGATGTGATTTAAGGGTCTAGATATGCTCATGAACGGGTATACCATTATGTTGTGATATCTATAATCTATACTGTGCTGTAAGGAGACTACCAAAATTCCATACTTCTCACCATAAGAGTACGTAGAAAGTAAAAAATGATATGATTTTCAACCTGGAAATGAATTCTTGCATTGTACTATTCATATTCCGTCAGCAAACACTAAAACGAGCACTAAGGATTCTGCCAGATTGCAGTATAATAATGCACACATATTTAATGTTTATTGAGATGGCTTTTGCTTAAAAAATTAAGATTTCTTTAAAACATAACGTGACGCACTGCGCAGCATGGGTAAGATGTTAAGTCAGATCTTAATTTAAAGAACAAAATGTAATAAATTACCGGACAGTTTACTTTCTCTCTTTACTAAAACCACATCCACCAAAAGATCAGATTCGTTGTAAATGAAACAAATTATACTAATTGAAACCGACATTGAAATTATATTTAGAAAATTAGTCATATCATTTTATCATAACATTTCAATTTGTAATTTAAAGATATTTGCAACAGTTCTAAGTTAAAACCAAAACTGGGAAGTAGGCAGTACAATATTCAAAAACTCATTGATGCCCTAATTACCCCGACTGGAATATATTAAATTCCAACATGCTGGCTTACGCTTCTACAAGTAGAGGTCCAATTCAATCCAATTACTTTTTAGAATGAATAATGACGTTTCCTACCAATTTAAGTGAGTTAACATTTAATTAAACTATGAGACCCAAAAATTTTACATTTCTTAGCTATTTGATACGCCCAAGATTTCATATCTTACATACTCGAGTATCACACGTGTCACACGGTAACGCAAAATTAATGAAATTCTCATAATTTGAGACTCGAAATTTGAATGAAAAGTGCACTTGAGTTTGCATACACCACACTTATGACAAAGCTTTACTTAAGAAATCGTTTAAGATTACTTTGTGTTCATGATCTCTTAGATTCAGAAGATTCGATCACAATAAAATATTTATGATAAATTGCAATGTATCATTTTCGGTTAACAAGTTATTATTCAATATTTTTAATATACTTGAAATTGAGAGCTATTATAGACCGCATTTTAAATTTTAATCTGCTGTGAGAGCAACTTGAAAGCTTACAAGCCATTGAAAAATAAAGTACACCGTAGCCCATGTATTGTAATTGAATTAAAACATCTCTGACAAGCTTTTTATTTGATTGAAGCTCATATCATTTACACCAACCTTTATTCTCTACAGCCACAGCCAAGTATCCCGCAGGGCTTTTCTGGAATTGCTACTACTACCTTCAGTATAGTACAATCATCATATCCAATTTGTACTTAATTGCAGGATGGGAACATCATATGTTTTTGTAATTGAGCTCTTGTGCATTTTACATTTCGGGTCGTCATCGAATTTCTTAGAATACCCTCCCAATTTATTTCCTTTTGAAGTAGATGTACGTAACTGGAATTTACACTATACTGTCGTTCTTAAAAATCGACAATCGAGTATCCAAAACGAAGATGGCAGTATAAAATTTGTGAAACCAGCACAATATTCCTTAAAGTTAAACACATTATTTGACCATTTGAAAAACTTCCATGGGATTTGTCATGTCCATATGGATAATTATCAAGGAGCAGACATATCGCCATTAATGTATCCAATAATAATACGTCAGGCAGTTCCACTTCTTTTCAATAAAGCAAAGTATAATCCATATATAAACTTAAAATATAAATATGACATCATCTGGATTTACAAAACATTACTAGAGAGGAATGTCACATTTCTGTATACTGGATACTTTTTCAAGGGTCTTATCCACTTTGAGTGTTCCAAACAACCCTTAAGACGTTTCACTGTAGATACTTCAAAGAAAACTGATATGTCATTTGACCTTTGTGTTCAACGGGACATAAATGAATTCGCTCTGGCTAGCAAGCCCTGGAATTGTGAAATTCAAGTTCCATTATTACTCCCAGATGAATATTTTAGAATAGGTGCGGCAACATTGAAATATTTTTATGATCCGGCATCTCCTGCTTTTGTCGGCTTTCATGGAAACTTGCCATCAGTCGTCCCCAAAGTTTATATTTTGGTAGAACTATTTAATCAAACAGATCAACTTTTGCAAAGAAAACTTAAATGGTGGGTCGTTCGCACTAGTTTTCATAATCAAAATTTTATTCCAAGTGCTGAGGACGATACTGAAAAGGAATTAAGATACCGTGTACATTTTGTAGCATTTATAAAACCCCAAAATTGCAAATTCAACGTTCCTGATAAGTGCTACGTTGTCCGAAATTATTTTTCTGCCTTTTTAAAGCAAAACTTAATATATGAAAATAATCAGAGCTATCTAAATATTGGGTCAACTCTTAGCCGAAATGTTGACTGTAGATCTTTCTACTATACCGATAGTTATCACTTGAGTATAGGTATAGACGAAAAACAACACAGAGAAACAAAATTTCAAAAATTACTTGATAGTCATTTTCAGAATTGCAAAAATTACTTATTTTCATCACCAAGCAAACTTGCAGTATCGAAGTTTTTAAAATTAAGTCCCGAAATTTTTCTAACTCATAGCATCGCATCAATGTGGATGACAGTCTGGCAAAATTTCTCTTACATCTCAAAACTCCATACTTTTTGTGCAAGTGGTAACTCCGCAGACGCTCCAATTAATTACTTAAAAGTAGAACTTGGTAAAACTGCAGTATACACGCAAGGATTCAAATCAAATTCTTCACAACCATACCTATTGTCAATATCCAATATATTCGAGGATTTCCGGTTTATAAGCTGCGGTGGAGATAATAAGCTTGAAAGCAAGGTCTATTACGAATTGCTTTTTGTATACCAAACACCAGTTTGGATTTGTATTTTCATCTCCTACTTAATTATTACATTTATAACACTTCAGATAGGATTTTCCTATGAGGGCAGCTTTACAAATTATATGTTTATGGTACTAAAATGCTTGCTAGAGCAAGGAAACTCATTTCCAAAGAGTTTGTTAAAACTTAAGCCCTTGCGATGTATTGCAACTGGATGGCTTTTAACATGCATTGTTTTAAGCAATGGCTACAAAAATATAAATATTTACAATCTTATGATTCCTCGGAAGTACATACCTTACACAAAGTTTGATGAGTTGGTACGTGACAATTTTTCTATTCTAGCAAGATCAGAATCCTTCAATTTTGATCGGTTTAGGTTAGCACGTATATGGGATTCATATGTTAAATATGATTTGAAAATAACGTTTGAAAAATACCAGGGCCACTCGTTAATGGAAAAAAGATGCGCATGGATTTACACAATATCCGAACCGCTCTACTTTGAAATTTTCAAGGTTGCTAAATATTCTACACTTCACCCCAATTTAGCTGAAGTTTCAACAGCTGTTATACACAAAAAACCTTGGTCCAGCTGGAAAATTTATGACAAATCTTGGACAGATGAGCATTTTGCAAATCTAAGCAGAAATATTGGGGAAGCAGAAGAAGCTCTATTGTTTAAGTCTTTAGAGAAATGTAATAAAACTGCAATGGTTTTACCAAAGTACGTTTTAGATCAATACTGGAAAAAGTTTATGAGAATTCGTTCGACTCAGAATATATATTTGGGGAAAGAAAGGCTTTCAAATTCAACGATTGCATTCAAACTGGAGGGAGTTGTTCACCCACCTTTGGTTTGGAGATTACGTGGACTAATTGCATCCGGAATCTGGGATCGGTGGCTGAAATTAGTTCAAGTTGGTGAAAGTTTTTCCCCATCTATTGGTAACCGTCCACACATTAAGACAGCAAAAGTTCTAGAAAATGTGCAGGTTGTAATAGTTTTGTATTTAGTTGGAGTACTCGCATCGATAGTCATATATTGCTGCGAGATGATTCGCTGGATATTCTGTAACTTAACTTTAAACTTGTAAGTCAATTGTCGATTCTGACTGGATTCATTACTCAATTGATATTTGTAAACTGGCTACTAAGAGAAAATAATGTCCAAGAAATATATCTGTATATTTAATTGCATTCGGAGATATTGATTAAGCATCTCATTGGATTGGTTTGCTCAATTATTATTCAAAAAAGTTATTAATCAAGCGTTTCAATGGGTATTTCTAAACTTGGTATTTTATTAGACCTATAAATATTTTAGCTTGCACTTTTATGTAATGATATGAAATTTAATAAAGTAATTTACTGTAAAAGAATTAAAACATATATTATTCCAGACGGCATCATATTAGTTAATAAGTGATTGTGAAATGAATAATGAATTGAACATGGAAAATTCAATTAATTATGACAACAGAAAATTTTGAAACTACTCGTAACGGGCGAGATTTTTAAGAACGTACTTGAATTCACAAATATGTCTCTTATGATAGAGCATTGCTTAAGAGTTCTTTCGTTTGTAAGGCATAGCATTATTAAAATACATTTGCTCTGATTGTTTCTAAAGATTGAAAAAATTACCTGGGCAAAGTTTGAATTGATTTTTGAATGATTACGATATTGTCTACTCCTAATACATATAAAACTTCAAGACCGAATTACCCACATTATCGTAAGTATTGTGTAAATAATAACGTAATAATCGTAGAGTACTCCTCTGACATTCCACAACAGTTCCTTTTGAATCATCAGACAACAATTCTAATATTTCCCATACCAGAGCCACTTGAAGACCTGAATATATTCGACGAGAAAGCCTATATTGGCGATATAACATTAAACATGCAAGCATTGAAACGTTTTATTATTATTATTGGGAATGCAACAAGAGTTCTAGAAGCTCACTACTCTTTCGTTTGTAACGACTATTGTGACAAACAAGTAGTGGACTGGTGATATCCAAATTTTTGCATGAGCTACAGCACCTGAAGAAGTTGCATAAAAAATTATTCAATCAAAGCAATCAACGAGAAAAAGACGCTCTAGTTTTCCTTGGAGTAGATGAGGAAGAATTGAAATAATACAATTGTGAAGATTGGTACCCTGAAATTAGTATATTCTGCAGCGAACAATTTGTGGCAACTAGGCTCCTCGCAAAATATCATAATTTGTCAATTAATATTCGTTCACGGATAAACTATGAGACCACTAATAGTGTCAAGATTGATATCACATTGACTGGGCAGTACATCTTAATTGACGTGTAATAAAAAAAATTTAGCCAGTTTCTCTGACGATTATTGGTACATTTCTGGATTTAGCTTCTCTCGAGTAATCAGGAAGCGTTTTCTTTTTTGCTTGCCATCCGGAGAAATTGTAGGAGTTTATTGGCTCGATTTTTCAACTTGGACGAACCCTCTGACAACGGAAACGAAAACAAAGATACTCACTTTGATAAATTAGACTGGATTTTAAGCCCACTTTGGCAAATTGTGCCCTCCAAAAATTCGTCCCATCCATTCAAAAATTCTTGGTTGCGGGCCTGGGCGGCGGTGTTATATTTTTGTGGTGAAGATTTCACAGCCGCGTTAATCAAGTATATATTTATTTTAACTTATAAAATTTTGCACTGAAATTGGATAAACTATTGTAATTTACTGTGTAAGGATAAGTACATTTTCTCACATGACAGGGTATGAAGTTTTATATTGAGGTGACCTGGATAGTGAGAATAATATATATTATAGGTTAATCAGACTCCACAACTGCTTAGCTATTTGATACAGGCAAGATTTTTGAAGAACGTACTTTACTTTAAAAAAAAATTTGACAGAGCATTACTCAAAATTTTGTTCATTATAAGGCACAGTTACATGTAAAATTTATTTGCTTTTACGCTCTCTTAAGTTAAGCAATGTTACATAAACTAAATGAAAGTTGATGGCTGACGATAAGTGATTTCGATATTGTACACCTCATATTTCGCTAAAGTTTCAGAAAAGGTTAACTACAGAAGCTATTACCTGTGTGCCCTTGACAATCTGGACATTTGCATAATGTGTCTGAATAGTTGCTTTTTAATAGTTGTCTCAACAGTAAAGGAGAGTAAAAGTATATTATTTGAGTTAAGTTTATAACATTTTTATCATTTACGAACCCGGACACGTTTGCAGAGAGTTGAGTTTTAAGCTACCACTATTTTCAGAATTGTGAAAACTTGATGAGCAGTCTGTTGGTCCCTTCAATACCTAAATATCCCGCCGCCAGCGATACATGTGATTTTTTTTTACATTAGCAAAAATCCTGCTTTATGATTGGCCGGTGTGGTTGCGATGAAGGAAAAAATCAGCTGGAGCCTTGGCTGGAAAATATTCAAGTATTAAGGGGAGCAACAGTAAAACCCAAGTCAGAATTGAAAATTGACTCCTACAATGACCACCACCAACAGTAATGAGGATCATGGAAACTCATGAAAAAGATGTGAGCGCACATGTGGGCAACGCAAGGAATAGTATACTACAGTAATTTGTCACGGGTCTTGCCCAAACAGACAAATAAATCACTAAAAATCACAAAAATAATTATCTACAAGAACACTTGGGTTGCCTAGCGACTCGCATTTGTATTACCTGAGCAAAATTTGTCGTCTCCTGAGAGTTTGTACTATGTAGTATGTAATAAATTATTAAAGGAAAAGAGAAGGAACTGTAAAAGCCAAGTTAGTTTTTTGAAGAAAGCTACAAGATTCAATTCTGACTTGGGTTTTACGCATGGGCTTGGTATGTGTATAATTTAACATATAAAGAAAGCGAAAGATTATGAATTTATGTAGATTGCTGAGGATTTTATATTTTGTAGAGTTTTGGTTTGGTTTGATCCAAAATGACATTAATTCAAAAAATCATTAAATCTTTTGACCTATTGATTCAAAAAATCATTGAATCTTTTGACCTATTGATTCAAAAGGCTTATTGAATCAAATGGTATATTGAATCAATATGTCTGAATCAAATGGTGCATGATTCAAATGGATTTGAATCATTTGACCGAACACGGTTCATTCAAGCAGCAGCATTCACAGCAGTCGTTCTGACCACAACCGGAAGCCAACAGTTGGACACTTAATGTTTGATTTGGGCGTCAACCATGGCGCCGAACAAGGAATGCTCTGCCACCCTTAGCCACACAAACTTGCTTGAAGCAATTGATGACTCAATTATTCTGGTAAATGGATGCAACCTTTTAACTTTCAAGGTTCGAAGTAAAAGATCTTCGTACTCTTTGAGTTAAAAGGTTTCAGACATATTGACAGTTACGTTTTCTGAATAGTTCAAATTTAAGAAAAAATATTCAGAATAATGAAATGTAAACAGGTAGTTATATCATATCATATCATATTTACTACGTATTCAATGACAACTAATCCAATATATTATACTTAAGTTATAATTTTTATATGCAAAGATGAGAAGCAAATGAGAGCAAACCAAATTTACAGGTTTTTTGCATAATAAAGAAAGATTTAAGGTCATGCTCATATTTAACATTATATGTTCAATTATATGTATCCTGTGTTTATCTCAACTAAATTTGTCTTTCTATATCTATTTAAACAGTTCTTTAACTTACAAATTACTTACTTGTTACTTTAATTGCTATCCTCAGCTAGGTAATTTACAGAAAGATCGAAAGTGCAGGTAGATAAAATTGTTCGCAGAAAGCGATACGTCTTAAGAAGTAGGTTAAAAAGGTACGGATGCTCATTTCTGTCCTCTGAAGAAGTAATGAAGTCTAATTGGGAAATAGTGTTTTAAATTGAGATTAATTTGATTACTACTGAAAGCTTCCCCTAAACCAGTTAAATACTCCTGACATTACTGTTATATTACAATTTAATCCGCAATCACTTAACTTCATCACGTACTTAAAATTCACAGCGTTTTGCTGCCATACAATTTATCTTTAAAGCAATCTACAGTCAAAACTTAAGTAATAACCAATCAGTAACTGTCACTTATACATTGTTTAATTTCCAAGACGCTGACTGGTACACATAATGTTCCTGAATTAATTATGTTGAAAAATTATGTACTTGAATATGTCTCACTTGTGTTCATTCTAATAAATAACAACATTATGTGATTAGAGGAGGCATCGCTGAATTCTTAATTTACTGACACAGTGATGTAACATTATATACCTTATAGTGATAAACACGACTATTTCTAATACACAATTGCTCATTTCTAAATTTCATGATTTAAAGTTTATGGTGTAATAATTTAAATGCGTATCACGCATTTTCTTCTCAGCATTAAAACAGTTGGAATTTTTGCTACACACATTATCACGATTTTCTATAATCAAGAACTTATTTATATGAAACAAAATAGGTTTTTTGATTTATATGTAATAATATAGCTTGTTAATAAATTTAGTGAGTGAAAAATCTTTTGCCACTGGTATTTCTGGTCTGTAGGCAAATCACAAAATATGTGACAATCGTGGATCCAACCTGAAATACAATCATATTTTGTAAAGAAATATTTAAAAATCTTATGTAATGCAAGATTTCATTACAGTAATAAAAATTTTGTTAACGGTTTACATTCCATAAGGTAGAATATGTGATAACGAAGGTATTCCCACAACTTATCCCAATCTCACGGTTACGAACCTTCGCCACTGCTGACTCCTTTTGCTGCTTCTCCACATTTGAAAAGACGTACATGCTCTCCACGACTTCGGTCCAGTTTATGAGTGCACTCATCTATCAAAATCAAATAAATGGATTGGCATA
>JAQIXX010006268.1:0-12431 GCA_034700605.1 Willowsia nigromaculata
GTACATATGCTTTGTGTACACTTTTTCATTAAGCATATAAGCCTTCCAGAGAAGTGGTGTTGCCATAATTTGTAAACATTTAATAAAATATTGTACAACTATTGTTTCAGCTCACACGGATATTGCTTAACTGCATTCCTCAAACATTATACCTAAGAATCCTAACGTGCTAAGAAACTAATGAAAATTCTGGTTTGTGACGCAAATCTTTTGTCTATATTTATTTCCAGTATCTTTTCCATGTATCTTTTGTTGCATCTAAACTGTAGGCAAAAGTCAAATATAATGTTGAAATTCTATTTGTTTCTTTTCTCATAACAAAATACCTTCAATTATTAGATTACTCTGTTCATATACGGCAGATTAAATGCAAATTTTGTTGTTTATCTATTTGTATCTTTTTTGGATGGCATTTTATGGCACTAAAATGCTAGGTTTTGTTGAAATAGGAGATAAAAGAAAACTGGGAAAACTGTTAAAATTTATAACTACGGAAGATAATTCGTAAACAAGTTTTGATATTTTTTGTCCTTACAGCAAGCGATGTTATCTAAAATAATACCATGGTGATTTTGACTTTTTAAAACGCTCTACAGAATTTCCTATCATAAGATAAATTCGCTGTCAGTCCTGTATTACTAAATGGTTACTGTTTAAAATTAACTATACCCTTAGTTTTGAATGATTATAACCTTGTAACTTGCGGACACATACAAAGAGCAAAACTATATTAATAATATCAATTATATATGGAATGTCTGCAGTTTGTCATCGAGTTCTGAAAGTGATTATTACAAAACTTATGTTATGATTTACTAAAAAGTTAAGGAATTCCGAGATATATCATTGCCTGTTATTTACCCTTTTTTTTCCCTTTAGTTTATGCCCTTGGAAATATTACTTGAGTTTTGGAGTATGATCGATTAAACCATGCAACAATAAGCTCACTGTATATTGAAGATGTATAGCTCTGTCGAATCGTAGTACAACATTACCCTAATGTTTCATTGAACTAAGTATTTGGCACGTGCACAGAAACTTTCCAAGCAAGTAAAATGATTTGTACAAGCTATCTTTAACCTCTAAAGGATATTGTTACATAACAACTCTAGATAAGGAGATAAGGAAATCAACAAGATGGGAATCAATCCATTGAAGTTTTTACATATATTATGCATGCATGAAAATCACTTGCCACATGCCGGGTTTAAAGAAAAAATGCATTATATTTACACTAATTGGCAGATACTGAAACCCACATTCGAAAATGATTCATGAATTTGTTGTAAAAGTTTTGGGAAAATTACAAATGTGCTTTAATGCATTCACCACGTCTTTGCAAATTTACATATTGCACAATATACATATGCCTACGTTTTAATTACAGTTTTTAAGCCAATTTCCCAGAAAGAATAATAAAATTATAACGAAGTTGGAAGAAATCGTGAGTCCTCTGGCAGTAGCAAACGTGTGAATATGACTCTTTCCATCATCATCAAAAGTGAAGCAGGTCTTACGAAATTCATCACTGTATCCCTCATAATCATTTTGTGTTTCATTAGTAATCCGCTGAACTTTCAGATAAATGGAATCATCTATTTTCTCCCACTTAATGAATGCATCTGGGAAGCTCTTGAGCCTGAGTTGAATTCTATTAAATTGTGTGGGTACTTTGGGTTTCACAGGACGAAATAAATAATGATCCTTCTCAACTTTTGTTGCTGCAGGCAATTTCAAATTAAGAATGTATGTCGTGTTTCCATCTAAACTTTTTCGTTTCCCCCATGACACGTATTCCCCTGGTCGTCCTCCGTTCACGATGTGATACCAATCCGTTTCATTGGGTGCTGCAAGGAACGCCCATTGTTTGAAACTTTTAGCTGTGGGACGATCGTAGTTGTTTTCATAAACTTTGATGTCACAGTGGTCAATCGGGTCAATCGTTTCGTCGCTTAGGGATATAAACCCATTTGGAAACTGAGACATGCGGAGAAAGTAATATCTTCCCGTTTCCAGTATTGTTCCGGGGATGACTAGACAAGTAAAAATTCAAGTTATTATAAAATGATTGCTTACAAAATACAAAATGATCCAGAATAATTTTGTTACTTTTTTCAACATCCTCAAAGACCTTCGCTGAAGTGAGTGCCAATATTTGAAACAAAGTTGCTATTATCACTTGTCCCCTCATGATGTGACCGTTATAAATTTAATCACAGATTAATTTATGAAGCTAGCTCTTTTTAATTTTGCTTAAGTATAATGTAAACTATCGTCTTGTGTTGTATCCCTTATAACGCAGTAGTTAATTAAACATTATTTCAATGTAACAGTATTATGGTATAAACGTATAATCAAATGGTATTCATTTTTACTTACAAAATAATATACAGTGGCACACCTGTGGTGGTACGGAAACGGATATCGTCAATTATAGCAAATAGCTACCTACTTTTCTTTTTGTGTAACTTGTCTGCGTCATTTCATTTTACCTAAATTCCTGAAATGGGTTACAATAGTGTGCTTTAATGCAGCATGCAATATTTCAGTGAAATTTATAATCATGAATTTGTCATTTCGATTGCAATTGCGTGACATGAAAGCTAAATGAATATGTTAACAATTTATGTACATGCAATGCAAAATTACTTAATTTTATAAAACGGGAGAGCAAAAGTCAATAATCCTGTCTCTAATTCAATGTTATGCAGTATACTCAAAATGCAGGCTAATTATTTTCCAGCTTTTATATTATAATTTTTTATATTTTTGTCAATATGATTTACTCACATATACGAACACGCAACATATTCATAATAGGTAAATAAACAACAAAACTAGGTAGCTACATTAGGTTAGATGTGTTACTAGAGTGTACAAAATATTAACTTTTAAAATTGCACTTGTTGAAAACGACGAACAATTTGTATACTCTGTAGTTAAATTATATCGAAATCCTTTTTGTTATGTATTGACTGCTCAAGTATAATAGTTATGCTTTGGCATAACACACCACATAGATTTCGCAGTTATTTTTCACATAAAGTGAGTCAAAAAGTTTCCAAATAGTATCAAACAGGATACAGAACTTTCCATAATGGAAGCCAAATATATTCTTGCTCTCTCTCTATTCAGCGCACCGACCTGTCCACAGTGGAATTTGGCTGGTCTCAATGAACGGAAGAATTTCCGCAAGTACAATTTTGCTCCATAAAACTTCTCCGGTCTAGCATTCCAATTTCGAACAATAGATCGACTAAGTTCCAACGAAGTGGGGGCAAGCGGAAGAGCAAAAACTAAAAGCATTACACATACGCCGATTATAAGAGGAATGAATGGATACAAAAATGGGGAAACTACACCCCAGGCATAAACCATGAAACAGGTTGAAATAACCAGAAGATAAAACCCACATCCCATAAATATCGCAACAATACGAGAGCTTGTATAAAATATCGCAGTGTGAGTTACAAGTAGTCGTTGATAGCATCTCAGCAAATGCTGGAGTCGTCTTTGAGAGCTAATAAGCGTAAGCCTTTGAATAGTCTTCAAATACATTAGATGCAAATTAATAATAAACACTATGAATACACTAGTAATTGATATAACTGTCCCCATCTCTATCCACAACTCAAAATGCAATAAAAGTGACACGATATAATTTACAAGGAAAAATTTCCAACTTCTTGTTTCTTCTGCGGGATACATAAAATTGACCAGAACGGGAAACATTGATATGTCCATGATTCCTATTGCTGGTATTAAGAAAACCAATGCAATTCCTAGACATCCTACAATATCATAGTACCAGGCTAAGCGTCTTAGCTTTCTGTTGTAAATTTCACTTGGAAAGAAGAAGAAAAAAGAATTCATGTAAATATGTAAAGCACAAGGTCTGATCCATATTGATATAAAACGTGTTCCAGAAAAAGCATCATACTATTCACTAGCAGCGCGTATGATCTCATGAATGCTTCATTTGCGTATTTTCTCAAAATTCGTGAAATGTCAACTTTCCCAGCTAGCATAAATGCTAGGAACCCCAATCCAATTGACATATTAAGAATGCCCACAGTGACGGACACAATCCATCTCAGTTTGGCAAAACAAGTTTCGAAGTACACTTTTTGCGAGATTTTGTCCCAACCACATATAAACCTGCGGTGGAATACAGATGACTGAAGAAATTGAAATATCTCCAATGTTTTGAACATTAAAGGGGTTGCCATTTTTAATCGTATGATTTCTTGGTATCAAATTTCTAAAGTCATCTTTAGAAACTTGATGCATTTGTGTACGACCAGAAGAAAAGTTACCATTCACTCGACAACACAAGAATACTGAAATTAAAAATGCCACGCTCTCTAGACTACAAGTCGAATTATTCATTGCTCAAAATTCCATGAGGAACATAAATCTGTGTCAATACTTTGCATTTTTGCAAGTCTAGACAAAATTACAAACGACTCATATAGCCTCTATTTTTAGAAACTATTAAATAATTTTTTCGTTTAAAGTTTAGTAAAATTATACGTGCATGCTACTCTACCTACTGATAATAGAAACTCGCTTGTGCAATGAAAAGTATTTTAGAAATTTTTATCCAAATTTACTGACTGTGCCACATGACTGGAGTATATCAAATTAAAAAACATAAAATATGTTATAATTTATGTATTCAATAGGCCGTATTCTGATATTTAATTTTCTATTTAAATTATTGCAGAGGTTTCTCCATTTTTCTGAAGTGCTACAGGTATTTAAGCCAAAATGTTTTTCCATAATATATTGTATCATGTATATCTTTTCTTTTCATTCCACTAACGAAGCATAGCTGAGATGTCATATTAAGTTCAAAGCTTATTTAACTACGACTGATTCTTGATACGTGTCAGTTAAGACAGAATTTCTTTAGAAACATATTAATTTAATATCTTCAATCTTTAAATTAATGTGATAGCTGTAGTAGCTATAACAAAAGTTCATAAATGTATAATAAAAAGGTAATCTATTTTGAAGTTAAAATGCCTTAACCTGGAGCCATAAAAACAATATCATGATTACAATTGCATAACAATAAATAACATAATTACAAACGTTATAATATCTAACAATAAAATTGTGCTTTCACTTTGGAACTTTAGTGTCCCGTATTTACTGCTTATAACTTAACACTCAATTTTTTGCAGAAATTCAAAAAATTCAATCTCGAGCTTTTTTAAACGTTCTGAAAAATGTATAGAAATAAAAAAGAGCATATTGCGCGATACTCTTTTTGTACCAATATAATACAATGACAGTTTCATATAATATGCTTTTATTGCTCATTACTGTCATTACTAGTTTCCTTCATTTCAGCAATCTTCACCACATGCTCATGAAGTGCATCCAACTCACTTTCTATAGACTTGATCATTTCCTGTAACTCAAGACGGTTCATAGCTGCACCTTCCGCTGTCACCGCTACCCTTACATAAGTTCTGTAACTGACAACCGTAAAAATTACTCCAGCCACTCCTTCCAGTCCACCAGCGCATGCATCCAAAGCTAATAATTTCATATCAGCCACATTAACTTCGCTCCCTGGTCCAGGAAAGTTTGTCAAACCAGCAGGATAGAGTCCGTTTCTACACAAAAACCTGGATATACACGTAACATGAGACGAAAATGACCGTAAAAACAACCACGTTATAAGTGGTAGCTGGGAATAATATCTGGCGTCTGCAAAATCCTGGTCAACTTTGTGTAGCCGTTCCACTGGGGTCAAATTTGGATCAACATTTAACTCAAGCATTGTGCCCACCCTACATACAAATATTTAAGAAGTTTAAATCAGTAATACATGGGATTCTTTACTAAAATTGTTTCATAATAATTTTTGTAAACTGATATGTACTCACGCATGATTTCTTAATTTGTTTGGATGGCCGTCTAGTGGCACCATTGTACCAAACGAAATTTCGTTTTTACATTTAAACGCCTTCGATTTAAAATTATATACAGTCCCTGCAGCTATACAAGACAACAATACCGAAGTGAAGCTGACACCAAAGTGATTCTTAACCAACTTGATCTTTTCAACAGGTATTAGCTTAGATTTGTTATACAGTTGAGTCCACTCTTTCTTATCGTCTGTCACATACCATGATATGCTAGATCTTCTATTCTTCCAATAAGCACTTATAAGGTAACCCATATCATAAAACAGTCTACACGTTACGTCTATCCATTTGACAAAACGAGATATTCCACAGCACTCTAATTGCACGGATCTCTCAATATTCTTTGGCTTTGCAATTTTCACAGAATGTAATGGCTGCTCTGAAAGCCCTTCGAAAACTGCATGCAAAATTGAGTATCCATCTCCCATTGCATGATGAATTCTAAAAAGTACAACTGTGAGTAAATCGTTACTTGAATTGGAGTCAGAAATCATTGGATTTTTATAATTTTGAAGAACGTTAATCTCCCATGGACTCCGCTTTGGATGAAAGGGTTTATTTAGTAAAACCTCAGTTAGATGATTTAGCGTATTTTCAGATTCATCAAGAGTGGCTTCTTTTGAGATCACATGTACTTGTAAGTGATTCTCTAATGCGAAATTTTGGTCTTGTATCCAGAACATGAATCCCATCCATCTTTCAATGTACTGCTGGAACTCTGGATATCTTAGTTCACTTTCACCTTCCTTGACTGTAAGCCAACCTTTAGTAATAACATTAGACATTTTCTCTAAACTTATTGTGCCTGGAAATGTGGAGGCACAAATAATAGTGGATCTTGATGATCGCGGTATTAACTTGGGACTTGAGTGAAACCTCATATTTGCTTGAAGTTCTGTAGCCAAGAACTGGCCGATCACTGTAACTGCTTTACCAACTGCTGGACGAAATCGTGGTGCAACAACCTTTGTTATAATAATTCGGTAAATGTATAAAGGGCTTAGAAACACAGCTAGAATGAACATGACGGAAAATACAAAAATGCCTAATAAAGTATACATAACACCAAATAAACAGTTCTTTAGTAGGTTTCCAATGGAACTTAAACTCAATGCCATTATGAAACTTGTTTAAAGACAAAAGTTAATTTATTTTAGATTTTTTTTTTAAATTTTCGATCTGTGGAAGGAGTTTCGACGAGATGAATATACTTTCTCTACTGACCACAGTTAGTGTCTGCAAAACTTTCATCGTATCAACATTTGCTGCACATTTACAGTATCTAATTAATTTGCATCCAATAATGGAATAAATTTTTATATGATATGCATTATAGTAGTGCAACAACCTGTAATTACTTTTCAAATTATACTGTAATTACTGTAATTGGAATAGTAGCTCGTTGCTAACATGACAAATCGTAATTAAGCAAATTATTGAAATGGTTGCAATTTCTTGCACCTACAAAGAGTACAAAGCCAATTCAGCTGGTAGGGAAACATTGCCAATTAGCTATAATGCAGTTAGTTCAACTCCAGCATTAGTTGATGAACATTATTCATTATTATCATCATCTACCTAATTCATGATGCTTATATCTTTTACTGTTGATTGTACTCAGATAAAATATTTATTTGCACGAGTATTTGTAAAATACTAAAACTCAAGTATTTTTTATATGATTCAAAGTTGTCACATCAATTACTTCATGAGTGTTCGAAAACTTTTACGAGAAAGCTTGGAGCAGGAGGTTTTAATCATCTAAATGATTATGCATCCAAATAAATTTCAAATGAATAGAGTCACTTAAAATTTGGAATTTATATTTTGCATTAAAACAATAAAGCATTGCATATATCATGCTTGCCAATATGAAAAATTTATTCAATTCTGGTCTCCGTGCTTCTCGAGTAACAAATGCTCACGAAAATTTAGTTAGTTCTTACTCTTAACTTTCTAAATTCAAATCGTATTCAGTCAACTTATGTGCACGGAAAGGTGAATGAAATTCCAAACCCAATGAAAATTTCAATATATTATGGGAATTACCGTGGGAATAGGAAATGAACTACCACATGGATACTCAGCAGTCATCTTGCGAATTTTGCTTGAACTGCGGTACGTATTTTAGCTTGTTAAGCCAAGTAATTGAGGAAATAAGATGGGTTATGTGCTTCCTTTCAATTTGCTAATGATTCTTGGTACCTCTTTAAAAGACTGTGCTATCAATTCCTTTTCAAAATAGCTTAAATTTCTATTAAACACCAAATATAAATGATTTTGTTGTTAAAATAAATGTCACAATAAAAGTTAATACCTATTCACACTATTTTTACGAGCAAAACACGTTGTTTTTGCTAGTGTGTATTTGCTTTTGCTTGTTTTTTTGAAGTCACTATTTATGGCTTTTGAGGATTCGGATTGGTATGAATCAGGTAGCTGGGCAATGTCTTCTTTGCTACACATTTTCTCAAATCAATGCTGATTAAACCTTTTTGCACATTATAACTTCAATGCAAAATTTTATTTTTTAACTGAAGCAGAAATTTGATCTACATATCCGTATTTCTCATATGCATATTATTTTTATTGTAGAATGAACACGTATTTTCAAAAATTAGCTTTCAGAGCACATTAAGTAAAGCAAACAATTACTACTATACTATCTTAAGTCTTAACTACTATCAACTAATATGTGATAGTAGTTAGGATATGTGAATTAATTATAATCACCATTTAATTTTGCTAAATATTTCATTATTCTTCCTTGAACAGCCTTAAAAAGTTCAAGTCACACCATTGAGTGTATACCATGAATGAAATTAATTAATACATTACATACCTAATCAATCCTTCTACTCTATGGACTGCACACGTATTGACATAATATCAATATTTTACATAGTACAAATCATTAGATAAATACTTAAAGTTATCATTAGAACATAAAGAAAAATTCTATTCAGTTCAATAAGAACGCATCGCTTAATTTTATTTAATGACAATAAACAGGATAAGATGATACAACATCAATATCAGATTCTTGGAGTGAGCTAGCTCTAAAATCTACTTTAGTAATTTTTAAAATTACAACTTACATGCTAGTAACAGGATATTAACCTAAATCCATAATTTTAGCTTTGGAAAGTTGCTTTCCTGTTTGAAATAACCCTCAAAAGTGTCCACCGAATCATAAAAGTAATTCAGATTATAACAGTCATACTCTGCTGTGTCGTCCCAACAATTGTCATCATCATTATCTTCGCATAGTTCTGACTCATTGTTTTCCACCCTGGACCACCTCCAGTTCTCCCCTTCCAGCTTTTTCTCCAGCCTGATACCCTTCGGTTTTCCATGAAACTTGACTTTCTCCATCAGAAAGGAGACCAACTGCTCATCTTCAAGCTCCTCTTCTCCCCATAAGATTGGGCTTACTATTATGTGCTTTAAGGTGCTTATCTTCTTCAGCGCACAATTGACCAAAGCGGAGGTTGCGACAGGGACATTCCCTCGCTCGTAGAATTGTTTTGATTTGTTGTTGAGCATAACCAGTTTCGTGAGGTTTGAAAAGACACGCTGGAATGCATCCACAATGTTTGCATTTCCTTTTCCAACAATGTAGTGGCACTTGTCCAGAACGAGTTCCTGGACACTGGTAGCAGCGCTGGAGCATCTGGAGGGGAACTTCAATCCTGTTTCGTAGAGTGCCAGCTTCCGAATATGATGTTTAGTAGAAAATGAGTTCGAAAAGCTAAGGGTCAATGATGCTCCTAAGTTCACTGGAACATGTTTCCAGCAGATAAGCTCGTTTAAATTTGGAGAATCGCTCAATATCTCCTCTAAAGTAAAGTCTCCCCAAACTCGGTACAGCACTAGTTTCTCCAAATCTTCCATTTTGTTTGTTCCATCCCTTACATCTTCCATAACCTTCAAAGAAAACTCAGAGTTGGATATCGCGAGCAGGGTGGGTTTGAAGGCGGAGTTGCTCATGATTCGCAATGAGTCTGAAATGTAGTTGAGCACAAGCTCCTCCTCTTTCTCAGAGTGCTTCACCTTGAGGAAGGTGACTCCATTGAATTTCAAAAGTATATCTTGCTTGAGTCCCCAAATACTCTCTGGAGTCATTGGAAGTCCACCATTCGTATTCCAAACAATCCAGCGCGTCAGATTAAACTGGGACAGGAAGTTGAAAAAGGAGGCGTCTGAACTGTCAAAGAAGCTGCATTTAGCGTCGATGCTCACTTCATTACATTTCGGGAACATGACTCTCTTGTGATTGTTTTCAATCTTTAACTTCGAAAGGATAATTGATGATACGTCATTTTTCTCCTTTGAATTGAAAACGTAGCGCTGCATAGCATCCTCGTATGTAGAAACTTTCTTGTTTTTATGACGAATTGTAACTGTAAACAAATCATCATTTGAATCTTCATCTTCATCGCGACGAATCACCTTAGGAGGAATCCCTGCAGTTGAACCACTGGAAAGTGAGGTGGTGCTCTCCGGACCCTGGGATACAATGGCTCGCTTTCTTGGATTTGGGGTTTCAAATGGTGGCGGATTTTCCAACAGAAGATCATCAGTTTTTGTCTCGGTGGAGAGGGCAACTGTCGTCTTAACTGTCTTCTGGGCATTCTGATAAGATCGTGGCTTTGAATTGTAGTTCAGTGGAATCGCCGGCTTGAAGCGTTCTGGAAGCATCGCATGTTGAAATAACTTTGTAGTCTCCTCATATGGAAGGAGATCTCCTGTCGCTGCTGTCAAAATTGCGAGTTGCTCACAGCTCATTAACGGGAATCGGATGCAAGGTGACACTTGGCTGAAGTAATGCTTCAATGAATGGGAAGGGCTTGGACTTTCTGAATGCTTCTCTTTGGCCTGATGGAGAGCCCAACTAATTACATAACATTAAAGCAACAGATTAGAAAATTACATTATCAAATAAGCTGTATGGTTCATGGGTTATCATTTAGATAATGAGGTTAAATTAACCTGTACGCAGCTTGGAATACATCTGCTTCTGAGCAAGATAACTTATCGCTGGAGAGGATCCCGCAGACATTGTTGCAGCCCAAAAAGAGGAACTCATTGTTCGTCAAAAGTTGATTAGGATTCCTGGAAAAATCATACAATTAGTTTAGGTTATATGAATTATGCTTTGCAATAAATAGAAATAATAATTGAAAAGAACAAATGCTCCCTTACATATAAATCGTTTCCAAAGCGTATTCTTCCAGTTTGGAACACTCCACAGTTGTGGCCGATGCCAAGATTTTAAATGCAGCTTCTGGTTTCTTGGTTTGCTCCATCAAGTGAGCAATCGTTTGCTCTCTTAGACGATTAATTTCGTACTGGAAACTGACCTGCAGGACCTGCAGTGTCATTTCTAAATCGCTCATCATTCTGCTGGGAAGCCGGTTGGAGTATAAGAACTAGAGATTAAAAATCAATTAAAGTTTCCATCATAATTATATCATTGTTAAATCTGAGGTTAAACAAGTTGATATATGATTTGTCATTTTAAAAAAGAGGATGGCTTATGGCCAAATGACTCACGCTTCGAATGATACTGTACACGCTTGCATCCACATCCTCCAGTCTGATATGATACGGCCACTTGGATTCCCGTGAGGTCCTCTTCGCCTCCAAAAAGTCCTGCTTCAGTAATAACTCAAAAACTGGAGACGCCTTCTCCAGGATATCTTTGTGTGCTTGATACTTCTTATTTCCAGACACCACAACTGCCACATCGAACGGAGGTAATTGGCGATTTTCGAGGTTGACTGATGGACTGATCCCCTTTTTGACATGAGCTGATGATGATGGTGGAGGTGGATCCACTGGTCCTCTCCCCGACTTCCTCCAAGACGCCATATTTCCTCCCTGTGATTTATTACCTTATTTTGCCTTCTAATTAGTAAACCAAACTGACAATTTAAATCTCACTCTTTCTTTCGAAAAAATTAAAGTTCCTTCACCGATAACTTGCTTGAGTAAAAAGGGGTTTCACAACAAAATACAAAATCACAACGCCCACAACATGAGAGATGCAACATGCAACCAAGCACGTGTAAAACAGAGAAATCAGGTGTGCAATGCATGTGCATGAAGTGCACGTGCATATTACTCTACCTTCTAAATAGATTGGCACTCGCCGCCGCCCCCGCCGAAGCTACTGTTCAGCTCGCGCACGCTGCGCTGTGGTTCAGCTGCGACGACAGCTGTTTTTGTTTTATGCTTTCTCTTTTTGCAAGTTGTGTGGTTGTTGGCTGAGACATAAGGAGCGGTCATGCTCACCAGAGCAAGATAACAGAGAAGTGAAGTTTGGACAGAGATTTTTTTGAACATTATTTTATGAATTTGTATCTCGAAACGGAAAGATACAAGTAATTTGTGTAGTAATTTTGTTGCTAGTTTTGTTAGCATTTATTAAGTGCCAGTGATAACTGGTACTTTCTGAGAATGATGGTGGGGGGTGGGCAAATGTCT
>JAQIXX010006269.1:0-12469 GCA_034700605.1 Willowsia nigromaculata
ATAATCAGTAACTTTGTTGGTCAGCAAACGCACATTAGAATTGAGAATCTTGTTTTTGAGCAGTAGTTGGCACTAATAGCGAATTAAATAATTGACTTCCTAACGCTAATATCTTGTAAACGGAAATCAATTCCAACCCTTCGACTTATTCATCACTTCTGATTGACTTTATACACAGCAAGAGAACTGAGAACTCTTGCTTTAGCATTGAGCTTTCACAATATTTGTGGTCTTTACATAATGATAAAACGATACAATTAAATTTAATGAAGTTTGTAATTTGCACAGAATCTAGCAGCTTACTTTAAAATATTTAGAAATATTACAAATAGACACTGCTTGTCATATTCTTGTCAATGAGCCTGTTAGATGTGTGGAAAAACGGGCCTAAGTTTAAATAAATGACACCAGGAGCAAGTACAAAAGGAATTAGGAACATGACAGTGACAAAACATTTGAGCACAAAAACCCGATATATCCAGAAATTTGTGGAGTTTTTGTTCAGCTTCCAGGTAAAAATATGAGGTTTGAGCTTATCGGTAAGACGTCAGTAAAGTACGTAGTATTAGCCTTTGAAAGTGTAAGTAATTGTCCTGTTTTACATAATTTCAATTTACCAAGTTGAAGCCGAAGACTTTTAAGTTGACCAAATCCACAAACAATAGTTTCCACGTAACAAATGATTACATATGCAGGAGCCCAGTAGAGAACAGATGTGGCTCCAAATCCAACAGAAAATACCTAAATTGTTTTATCTTCAGTTGTCCAATTTTTTGCCACGTCAACGCAACACCCAAATCCAATAATAGCGGCAACAATAAATGTGTTGAAATACCATAGACTGAAATGAGAGTAGCGACTTTTCCCGAGACATTTTGGATTCTCTTGGAAAGCTTCCGTTGCCGAATTCCATTGTAAAATGCATGTAGATATTTTATTTGAAATTGAAATAATCTATTGCAAATATGCAGTGCACTGCAGTGGTTTAAAGAAATAAAGTTCGTAATGCTTCATTCTGTAATTTTAAGTTTTTCTAAGGGTCTTCTGATTTCATAGATAGGTGATCAAATACTGAGATAGAACCATGGAGTGCTTTCCTGATACACCATTTACAGCGTTGTATCATATGTATGTGGTAGTTAAAACAAATTACGCTTGTGTAACTAAGACCTACGAAAACAATATTTTCTAAATATTGGGTTTACCTTTGCAGCAATTAGGTATACTTGATAGGTTGCTGAAATGCATTATCTTTGAAGAAATAACATAAAATTCATAAACCGCAAAATATGTAATCACTAAGAATGTCAGCCATTACACAAATTACTTTGTTATTAGTGCAAACGAGTTATAAATTTAATTTGTTTCAGGTAAAAGAAAACCAACTAGGTGTACATTTATGTAGTTTTGTTTGAATGACAACAACTACCAAAACTTATTCGTTACGACAACATCTAAAACTAAATAACTGCACAGAAATGATTAACTCATTTGTAATCATCATGTAATTTTCTAAGACCAAAAAATTATAGTATCTAGAAAACCATGAAATATTTGGTGTCCCCAGGAGTTAACGCTTTATAGTTAATTAACCTTTTCTTCAAGCTTTCAATATGTTTTTATCATTTGATGCCTACTGCCACATGAGAAATTAGCTTCAGTATTACAGTAGAAGTAAGCTATTGAAAAAATTCCAAATGAGTTGTGAACACTTGTGAAACGATTTTCTTTGTGTGCGTGAAATGTAAATCTTTTTCTTAGTTAACGAAGCATACTAACAATCCAAATAAAATCCTTTCAAAATAAAATTGCCATCCTGCTTTCACTTAATTTGCACACTTAAACACTTCACTGACTTATAAAAAATCATAACTCGAAATGTATAATCTTAATGATATTAAAAAATATGCTAACGTAATTACCCTGCCTGTGCATGAAATGAAGTTGTGAAGTTAACACTTAAATAGTATTTTGATTAAAGGTATGTATTCCCTTAGGCGTGACATAAAAGACGATTCCAAGTTTCCATAGAAATATGTTGCTTACGAAATTTATTTTTTGTAATAAACAGAACTAGTAATTCAATGCTTATATTATTGAAGCAAATTATATTTACTATTTCGTGATCTGAAAAGTCTTACACTTCAAAGTTACTTGCCTAATTATGATACCTGAATTGTTTTAATGTGAATAGTAATTATCATTATTAAACGTCTATCGGATTACCGAAGGAAGTGCTTTATAACACATTCCACTACAATGAACCCTTGTAATGCATCTTTTTAATTTACAGCCACAAGCAAAGTGATCGTGCTATTTATAAGTCTGTCAAGAATTAGAACCACTGTGTTTTTGTCTACACAGTAGAATTGTCCCACGTCCACTCGAAATATTCGCACGCCTTTTACAATTTTGCTCCATCTCTTGGATGAACTATCTGAAGTCTGCTTCAACCAAACATGCTTTGCACTTACAGACGTCTCATAAAGAAGACCTAGTTTCCGGTAAAGTGTTGCAAAATATAATACACAAAGTGTAGCTCCAAAGCTCATAATTCTTGCTTGCCGTCCATCCAACTTTATAAATCCATAGATTGCTAATGTTGTCACTGCCAAAATACTGAACTTTTGAGCAGGGTGAATCCAAGTCTGATAACTGTCTATGAAGATTGAATGAAGAACACGGAATGTGTTCAAGTTTTTGACAAACTGTAGTGTAGCATGAATATGATTTTCGTGATGAATTTTTGTGTTCTCATTTAAAAAGCTGCAAACAGAAAGAACAATTTAAAATACCGATACTTAAAACTTATTTTAAAAATTGGTATCTCACCTGAGGTCCTGCAAAAGTCGAATTGATGCACACATGTAGACATACATTGGCATTATATAAAAATAAATATTTGTCCAAAGATTGTACCAAATCCAGCACTGCGTTAGCATTAGCGGAAATTTAAAGGCCCAGTTTTGAATATAATCATGGCTCAAAATTGAAGTTAAATAAACCGGAATTGTAGGCCGTTTTGTAATCAATAAGAAGTTTTGAAGGCAAATGAGACACCCAATGACAAAATTAATAATCAGATATAGGTTGCAGTCAACTGTCGATTCTTTCGAGATGAATTTACCTTTCTTGGAAAAATTGTTGATCTTAATATTTTCAAATACTTTCATGTATTCTGCCACAAAGTATGTAGCTACATCTCCTTTTAGCATGATGTGAAAGTTTAGAACCACCATAAGAACGTACGCAAACAAGTAATACGCAGTTGGAATAATAATTGCAGCCGAAGCTGTTGATATGTACTGAACGTATACTCGATAGAAAAGAAAAAGCAAATAAGAAATATTTACAAATGTATGCATATTCTTGTAAATAAAACGTAGTTTACTTCTACTTTTTGTAACTATACATGGTTTTTCGCAGTGTCTGTGGACACAGAGTCTTAAAGATGATCCACCACCAAGCCATGCAAGATTCGTGAACAAAATCAGATAGTGTCTTGTGCTTTTAGATATCATTTTTAGAATCTAAATAATTCCTATAAAGAAAACGAGTTTTCTAAGTGAGTATTTGCAATTCAAATCAATAAAGTCACACAAAAATGTCCGGCCTTTCAGCCAGACCGCCAGCTAATGTCTGCGTATCAATAGAAATATTCAAATTGAGAATGACACGAGAATTATGTCTGGTTTTAAGTTTATGAATATTTGAAATTCTCGGAAACAAGGAATTACTCTCAGTCAAAAGCACCTTATGTATCAATCCTAGTGTATTTCAAAATACGTAAATAAAACACTCATTTTACTGTGTTTTGTACGCATAGTGGGGTAATGAAAAGCGGAACTTGATAATTGTGAAGTTGTCTAGGTGCTCATTACATCCCAAATCCAAATACGATATAGTATACTAATGCAACTGATTTCGCACCGACAGAAATATATTTTTACGTAATCCCACTGTTTCACCAAAAAAAATAAGGCATTATATAGTAGGGGTATGTAGACTGCTGAAAGGCAAACCTGAAAAATAATAAATTACAATACACTAGACTTCTGAAGAAATTCTTTAGACATGAAATGCGCTTGACAGAAGTACAAGATATGACACTGAATTTTTGCAGAAATTAAACTCAATAGACAATATCTCCAAAGTCACGGTATTGCGGACTAAACAAGACGTTTTTCTTTGAAACAAGTATACAATGCTGTGGCTACATTTGTCTAGCTCAAAGCTCTAACGACACAAACTTTATTGTTATGTCAAAAAGATAGGTCTTATAAAATTCAATGAGCAACAAACATACAAAAACTAATAAAGAGTCAGACATTTCAAGAATTTTGAAATTTAATCACGAAATATTTTCACTGGCACATGAATAGTAAATGTACAATTTTGTGGTAATTTTTCGTAACTTTTTCACTGGTAATGTTTTGCACACAGTCCTGTAATGAGTATTTTAGGCAGTTATGTTAAAGTCAACTGTAAAATGTACACGGTTAATTATTTATATGTTTATCGGGGCGAGACATTTATCTTGGTTCATAGATGCAAGCACCAATTCAAAAAATCATATGGAGACGATCAGGAGAATTGGTTAGTCAATTTTTATAGGTAAACAGTCTCATGTCTCCATACAAGTGAGGTTGTAAAGTGGCTAGAAAGAAGCTACCATATTGCTTTTATAAATATAAAAACTGGATTTTCTGCAGCCGTGTATTCCCACAGTAATTAAATTTAGTTTGTTATTGTTACTTTAATATCCATTATGTTCATAGACGCTTAATACAGAGAATACTTATAGAGACCTGATTAAACAATAGTTTTATAAACTATTACATGAGTTATTTAGGTGAATAGTATATCAGTTAAGACATTTCATGATACCACGGCTTTCACGTTAAATGAAAATGTATCGTACACAAATAATAATATCAGTAAATCTATGCACGCTGTCGGATCTTACATAGTAGATAATTGGAAATTCCCAGAGAACTATGTCGTCCACTCAGAAATTATTAAAATAGTTTCATAAAGCAACATTTATAAAAAGCCATTTATTGACAAAGATATTTTACTTGATTGGTTTTTTGGAGAGAGATATTGCCACCCGTGTTTTTGAATAATAGTCAGCACTAGCGAGTGACGTAATCTTTATTTATTATTGCTTAATCCAGCAACCAGAATTTTCGTAATCTAACTAGTCTTGCATTACAAAACGACTTTCATGATATTGACACTTGTACTGTTTTTATGAAGAAGCGGTTTGTGTGGTAATGTGTGTAATTGAAATATTTGGATAATGAAATAACAAGTCGCCCTATATAAACAATGACGGCGATTTTTGAAATTAATGTTGGAAATTCATTCCAAGGTATTTTATATCTTCAGTGCAAATTCGTAAGCCGAAATAAATATTTTTAAATATTACTGTTTACTGAAGCGAAATTTATTTACCATGCACTTAAAATAATATGTACTAAACACAAAGCCTTTGAACACAAGATGAAATGCCAAATTAAAAAAATTGATATTTAAACTCTTGAATAGACATCTTATTTTATATACTTTTCAGGCATCAAAATATTTGGGAAATGATCGAATGCAAGTGATTTTGTCTGTGTTATGCTGGTAGAATTATTTTAGCAATTACTAGAACAAACCTTAGATAAGAACAATTTAGTATGCTATTGCAAAGCCACGAGATGATGTCAACTATACACTATTTACCAAGGCGATAACCACATAGTATGTCTTTATTGTGCCTTTAAGTAAACGTTTAATGATAAATTCGGTCCCAAACTCAATGCTATTTTTATATGTATGCAATTATTACAATTGACTCACATTCACTCGAAATTTGATCACATTCCTCTCAAATCTATACAAGCTCCTTGGCCACTTATATGAGCATTATGGAGCAAAATATTCCTAATGGTAACAGATTTTTATAGAGACCGCAGCCTCCGGTATTGTATTGCCAAATATATCGCACACATTACATACAATGAAAACTATGCATATACGGCCGAAAAATTAACAAAAAGTAAGTGAAGTCCTAGATTTTTTGCAGTTTCTCGTAAAATACATGTTGTTTACTTGAACAGTTTGATGCTATACATTATGGATATTGTTTGTGTCGAAGACTTTTAAATTTTTAACTTTACGCGCCACCAAGGCATGACAGATTTGTGCAAGGGAAAAAATATCGCATATTAAATTTGGAAATTATTTTGTTTTACCAACAAGATATAAAGAACATCTCCAAAAGAAGTCTGCCTTACAAAATGTTTTTCTACAAAAGGAAAGAACACTGCGGCTACGCAAATGGCAACAAACCCACTAAAGTGCAATATAAAATAAAATTTCAGATTTAAATATCTCTCATTTCTAGCTTAAAATGTATGTACCAGTTCAATCGCAAAAAGTTCATCGGTTTTCACTTTGGCCTAAAGAATACAGCAGGTTTCTAAAGCTTGGCGTATACAAAAAATTTAAACCGATTCAACTTAAACCCAGTGTTTAATTACTTTATTTTATTTTCTTCTTCATCCGTATTTGCAGAAAAATGTTAAACGTGGAAAAATATAAACTTTATTTGATTTACTAGAGTACCCATTCGCCTTTTCCAATGCTTACATAAAATCCTTAATTCTGAACATGACACTTCTTAATCATAATCGATCATAATTACTCCTTCAAACATTATTCTCCTGAAGCCGGAGAGCCTTTGCATGTAATTTAAATAGAAGTATCATTCAGAAACTAATTATTACATATCATTTTATTCAAAATATGTAATCCAAAGTAAGTATATGTAAGCAAAGCAAAAATAATAAAATGTTTAATTAAAACTCACAGAGGAAAAAAATAGAAGATTCTACCTCATTTTTACTCAGAGTAAGTACATGGAAACAATCTAAATGAATATGTATGCCTAGTGAAATGTTTTGCGACTGATGTAACTACTTTAGCGTAAAATTAATTAGATTTAACATGTCGCATAACTTCGTCTAAAATTTATTATGTATATTGCTTTTTTAAATATGAGCAGGAGCAGACTTACGTCAGAGGAATAGAGTCTGATGTACTAAAACAGGTTAATTTTCTGTGATTTACAATTACTTCTGTTAAAAACATCACAAATTTTAAGTATTCTACATCAACCACAAATTCAAAATCTTACAGCATATAGTTCTATATTAGGCTTCAAATTTTTGTAGATGACTAGACCTGTCTATGCACGTATATATGCGGTAACAACTACTTTATGTTTTAAAGCATTTGATGAATGATGTCTGGTATTTGAACAAAACGTTCAAACTTTAGTTCCATTCAAAAATAAAGCGACAATTATAATTTGATTTTCTACTAAGCTAAAATCGAATACGATCTGGAATTGTCAAGTAGCTTTAGGACGTAAAAATTTTAGCTAAGTAAGAATGGGTACATAGAATCAATCATATATGTTAGCAAAGCAAAGAAACTACTGTGTTTAATTAAATTTTACATTGCTAAATAATAGGTGAGACCAACTTCATTTTTACTCAGAATAACTACATGGGTATATATGAGCCTAGTGAAATGTTTTGCTGCTGATGTAACTACTATAACGTGAAATTAATTAGTACTGCCTTGTGACATAACTTCGTCTAAAATTTAGTTATATATTTGGTTTTATTTTAATATGAGTAAGAGATTTGCGTCAGAGGAATCGAGTCTGACATACTAAAACAGTTCTTATAGTTAATTCTGTTGAATACATAACACATATGAATTTCAATATTTTAGACCAATCATGACAGGTAAGAAACAATCTCTTACTGTATATATTCCTACTAACTTTAAACATTCGAAACATCATTTTCATTCAACGATATGTTTTATTGCGAACATTATTACTGTTGTGTTACCAAAACACGGAGTGACTTAATCGAGAAAGTTTATAGCTGACTGTACCCGGATTATAAAAACTATATATGCACGTATGTGTGCAGGAAATGCAACCTCATGTTTTAATGCTCTAGATGAGTGGTGATGGGTATCTAAACAAAGCGCACCAACTTTAAATCCATAAGTACTTGTTGCAGCATTTTAAGTTCACTATGTATTAATGTCCAGCTATGTCACACACTTTAAGGACCAATAAGTAAAACTTTTAGTAGTTAAACATATCTGTAGTGACAACAAATTGATATTATTAATAATAACGTAGCTCTAATTGTACACTTGATAAAAATTTTCACAAGTTTATGCGCAGATTGTGGATATAAATCCTTAACGACCATGTACTGAAAAATAGTTTGAAATAGTAGGTGTGCATGTTTTTGTATATATTTAGTGTTAAATGTGTAGAAAGCCATCCCTAACAAAAAGTACAATAAAAGTAATATATTATTATACCAAGTGGATTTAAGGTAATTGTATTACCAAACGTCCAAAAGAATGACATCTGTGCACCTCAGAAATACATTCAAATAGTAATCCGTTTCAAAATCTATATCTATCTGGAAAATTGAACCACAAGACAAAGCAACTTGTCGAAAATTCCGAATCCTCCTCCTAACCATCTTACGTTGTACATCATACCTTTTCAAAACCATCTGCGCTTCAAACTCATACAACATAGACTGGCAATTTACAAGCTTTTCATGAATATTCGAGCTCTTTTTCTGAACATCTATCATGAACTGGATAAACACAAACGGCATAGTTAAAGACATTATAGCAACCATTGGCATAAACCAATACACCTCAGGCGGCAGGGAATCATAAGCCCGGATACTAACTGAAATAAAAATTATTGCGGTCCAGTAAGCAACAGTTAATATAATTCCTGCCAGTATGTTTGAAGGTTCCTGCATTATTCGCATTACATATCTTACAGTATTGTACCATTCAAATAGCCTCTCAAACTTTTGAGGCTTTCGATGAGGAAATATTTTATCATTTAATGGAACCAGTTCGCTAATATGATTCAAGCTTGTTATACAAAGTTCCAAAAAAAGAAATAAAATGCCAGCAAGGAGAGCAATAAATCGAGTGCATTCAAAAACACAAATGCTTGAAAAAAATATACGCAAAGCATAAATTGAAACTGACTGAATTTTTTGGTATTGGGAATTATTTGTGGAAAAAATCCATGCTTTGTCAAAGTACTTATCTAGCGTGTAGAAAAACGGGTCCACGTTCAATAAAAGTGCAGCTGGTACAAGAGCAAAAGGCATTAGATACAGTAAGGTAACAAAAGTGTTAAGTATGAAAGCCCGATATTTCCAGACTTTTTTTGATTGATTACTAGGATTTCCGGATTCATTTGGCTTGATTTGATCTGAATATAAGAAAAAATAATAACATACATATTTGGTGTTAAGTCAAGATCATGAATTGTTATAAAACTACATACCAAGCATGAGCCGAAGATTTTTTAGGCGCTCAAATCCGGATACAATTTCATCCACGTATCTGATAATGGTAAATGCAGGAGCCCAGTAAGGTACAGATAGTATTGCAAATCCGATTGAAAATAAAATAAGTTCTTTTGATATTGCATCGTCGTCCCAGTTTAGAAGTACGGATATGCAAGAACCCAAGCCCACAAACGCTGCCACAAAGAATGTGTTGAAGTACCAGAGTTTGAAAGGGGATCGATTATTAAGGTAAGCTTGATTGATTTTGAAGATTTCGGTTTCAGGATTCCATTCTATTATGCATGGGCAATGTTTTTGCCGGAAACGAAACAAAACTGTGTATATCCAAAGTGCTTGGGAACAATAGAATTTGAATTTCCTCATGTTGAGCAGATGATAGTGAGAGAGCGAGAGATAAAGAGTATGGAAAGTGTGCAAACCGAGACTGTCGAATGAGTACATATGAGACTTCCATGTGGCTTTATGAAACTTGTTATAGAAAGTTCTGGCTTATGTAAGTAGTCTTACGGGAAAAGCTAATCATTTCGGCAGGGAACCGTGGAAAATGATAAATTATTAATATCTGCAATTAATCTTTTTACACCTTATATAAATTCTCAGTGCTTATATAATTTCAGACGTTGTGCTGGTTTTAGATATGGAACTGCTGTAGGAATACTGTTGAGTTTCTTTCAATTTGACCAATAATGCGTCATTGGAGCCAAGCTTAAGTCGATTGTATAGCACGTGTGCCCGACTTGGCTACCAGGATATTTTAGTTATTTGATTTTTTTTCTCATATAGCTTTGCGAACTAATAATTTATATACTTTGTTCATCTCACTGAGATATGAGAGTGAGAATTTTGGGATTGGAATATTGAAGCTCAGCTAATTTCGTAATGCTGAGTAGACGTAAGAGAGAGCTTATGAAAGTGTGCAAACCGAGATTGTGGTGCTACACATAACTTAAATGTAGGCGTGAATGAATGCGTGGGCTTTTGTAAGTAAGATTACGTAAAAAACTAATCAATTCGGTCGGGAGCCGTAGAAGATAGATTGTCTGAAATTCATCAATATCCGCCGTCTTCTAAGTCTCATTAATCGATCTGTTAAATAAATAATACTTATGTCATGTTCGTTGACTATATGTGCTGGTTTCAGATATGGAACTGATATCAGAATATAGGATCTGATTTTAATTTCTACCAAAAAGTCGTTCATAGTGTCAGAGTATATATTTGTGGGCGATGAATGAATACTTGCGGGGTATTTGGTTTTTAGTACATGAAATTAAATTAGTTTTTCTTAATAGAATATTCTTTCTTAGAATATTTAATGTATGTTTCTTCATGTCGCCGACGTAGACATGTCGAAGACATTTTGGATTAGAATATTTTAAATTACATAAGAATCCGCTTCATGTTTTTTTATTAGCAGTTGTAGCATAACATGCTCTAACAGTATTATCTTATTTTCCAAGACACAGATTCTCATATATAGTTGTAGTTGGATGATGGTTCTTAAAAAATACATTATAGTTAATTTATTTTCTGAAATAATTAGTGATTTAATGAATTAGTATTGTCGTATGTCGAACATTTTTACTTTCATTTTAGTTCAAATACCCTGATGGGGATCTGGGTTCAGGTTGAAACTTTGTGTGCTTTAAAGTTACAAAATTACTCGATGAATTTACTATATATCAAAATTCTTGAACTTTAAAAGATTTATGGAATATATTTCCTTAACTTGTATGGTTCATGTTGCAAATGAAACATTCTTTTGACATTTCATCGCTCATTTTATTTCATTTTTCCTCCGCGCTGTAGTGAAATTCAATTACCTGAAATGAAGTTCAGGAAATCGGATTAATTTATTAGACGTATGCCGGGTCACTTAGTTTTTGTTGCAAGGTGATGCCACTATTGCTTGACAAAAACAAATTCCTAAATTCTAATTAGTTAACAGAAATTGTAGCTATAGTACAATGAATCTCCCAATCATTTGATGAACGGGAGTAGTTTTAGGGAGAGTTTTTTGTAGCATATTGTTCAAGCAAATCCATTGAAAATCCTAGAGTCAAGGGACATAACCCCCGTCGTTCTGTTGGCTGTCATGTTTCTGAGCTGCCTATTTTAGTGTACTTATCATGGTAACTGTATATTCAGCTTTGGCTACTTTCATAGCACCTTTCACGTATACTCCTCCAAATGGGATGGCCAGGGGTCACGAGAAATCGTCAGAGGAGGGTTTGTGACGAAAAATCTGGCACTTTAATTTACCTCTGCTATTAGGAGGTCTATTGGAAAAAATTGGTTGGATGAGGTCAAGTGACAAAGTCCACATTTTCACACGACATGTCTTGAAAATTTCGTGTTTAAGATTACTATACACAAACAGATCATAGTAACAAAACCAATTTAATGGTTTTTTGTATTACAAAATTCAAAATATTTAAAGTAGTTTTCATCTCATAAAAATTCACCGAACCAACAAAAATCCGTATGTCTCTACATGCTCGAATCTTATACTTGCACTCTTTAACAGCACGTTTGTCAAAATTTGAACTAAATCTTTTCCAACCCAATTGGTGCTTCCAACGAGAAAGCATACTCTTGCCTATTTTGTTTGTGTATCCAGGGAAATAGTATGCTATCATTATAAACACATATGAGTTTGCTAAAATGTATCCAGCTGTGATAACCCCTGTGGTTGATGTATTCTCTCGAATGTTTTCGTGAATGAGAACCGTAGCAAATAAAATTGTCTCTGTCATTATTACACCTTGAAATTTTAGTGCAACTGTCCATTGGAAACAATCATTCACAAGAGCAGTGTAAACTTGCAACCGTCGATATTCAAAAAGTCTTCGTTCAAAGTTATTTACAGACAACACATATCCACAAAAATTGAGCTTCATGTTTTTTTGGAAATTTCGACTAATTTCCCACAATGCAATGCTACAGGGAAGCATGCCATCGTAAAAAACGAAGCACCCCCAACTTATTGCCAGTGCGAAACTGTATATTTCAAACGTCTTCATCAAAATTGTGAATCC
>JAQIXX010006270.1:0-12469 GCA_034700605.1 Willowsia nigromaculata
ACCAAAACCCCAGTCAAGTCATGCCAGAGATGCAAGTCAGAGAGCTCCACTCTCTCTTATTCCATTATCCTTCATTCTACTCCTCATCATCATCTTCTTCTTCTTCTTAACCTGTGTGCTCATACGATTACTATTAATTCTTTATATGGCCAGAGGTTATAAGAAGTAGAATATGGGATGTTGTACAGAAACATTATTATATTAACAACATCCTCCCTCTCCTTTTTGCCATCATCACGTCACCACTTGCTTCCGCATTACCTCTTTTAACTATTGCCACCATCATCCTGATCATCATCATCATCACCGCGGCGGTGGTGGTCGCCCTTCTACTTCTTTACTCCGTCCCTTCTTTTTAAATGCAGACTATGAAAACCCCACTTTCTCTCGACTCTTTTCTCTCTCAGATCAGCTCACAACTCTCTCGTGAGAATCCCACATTGAAACGAATTCTGCCTTGAATACTCCCTCTTTCTCTTTCTTCCTTACTTACTCTGCAACTTCTCGAGTTAGTTGGTTCCAATGAAAAGAAGTAGTGTGTACACACAGGGCAAAAGGACCAAGCTTTTTATTCAGTTTTCCTCCAACACAAGCCGTCCACCACCACCACCAATGCCACAACCGTCAACTATTTCTGGTGGAGTTTTTACTCCTCCCCCCCCCCCCCTCCTGCTGATATTTACTATGAAAATTTTGTACAAATGTTGTGGCATAAATATGGAGAACAAACTATACCACCATTATTCTACCATTAGTCGTGATATTTATGATTTTTATTTTATATGGAGTCATGATTTCAGCACGTTTCAGCCCCTTTGCGCCTTTACAGTCACACATCTTCCTCCTTTTATTTGTCTTGTTGGTTTATACAATTTAACGTCTAAACTCACCGACAATGAGAGTCTTGCTCACTTCCTCCTTCGTTATCACAGCTACAGCTCAAAATTATGGACAAGAAAATTTTGTTCACTTTTTTTTTGGCGCATTATGTAGTTTATTTAAGAAGACACAACAATCCATTAAAAAATTGCAAACCTTTGATATTTTCCTTTCACGTGTCTTTTTTGTAGCTAATACTTTACCTACCCATTAAAAAACAAGGCATTCTTCTTCTGCTGCTGCTTGCTTTTTTAGTCAGCAATGTTACACGATGAGAATCACGATGACTCTTCTCTCTGGTTCAGATATAATCTCTGTTCCTTTCTTTTATTTTTTTTTCTGCTGCAGCAAGTAATCTGCCATTAGAGTGTTATCTCTTGCCATATCATCATCACGTAATACTCGATTCATTACTTCCTCTTTTGGTATGATGATGAGGATGAAAATGGCTCATGTTACAGCATTGTCACGCTGCTGGTGAGTCTATCCACTGTAATTTTTGCAAAGTAGGATATTCCCTTGTAATAAGTTTCTTCACATTTTTTTGTTTGCTTTCATGTTTAAAGGGGTATAGTGTAAAATGTATGTGTACTTGCTTGTAGATAGGTATACAAACTCAACTGATCTTGTGTAAAGAAAGAGATGGAGTGAGACGAGGAAGGAGAAAATGCACAAAAAGGGAACAACTCTCTGTATTTCTCTATTTTTATGGTGTTCCTTTACATTTCCCTCGACAACTTTGTTTGATGTTCCTTTTTTTCCTTTTCGCTTGTTGAAAATGGAATGTTTGACGATAATTTTCTATTGTGTGGTGTTAGA
Source organism: Willowsia nigromaculata (assembly GCA_034700605.1). Lineage (NCBI taxonomy): Eukaryota > Metazoa > Arthropoda > Collembola > Entomobryomorpha > Entomobryidae > Willowsia > Willowsia nigromaculata. Next base: position 1,699 of record JAQIXX010006270.1, read on the forward strand.
TGAATGAGTACACGAGAGAGAGAGAAGGAGAGAGAGCCTCGCATGCAAACTTACAACAAATACATTAAATTGTACACATACAAACAGAGAAAATCATTCTGGTGCATAAGAAGACGACTAAGAGATACAAGTTTTACTTTTAAAAAGTATAATATTGCATGTCTATTACGCTTTACTTTCTCTCTTGTCTCATTCTCATCATGATCATCATGTGCGGCCGTTCTTCGTCTTTCTCTTGAAAAACCAGTTCCATTCGCAAACTACACTTTCTCCGTTTCTCTTTCTCTCTCTCTTCCTTTCCGTTTCGCTTCGTTTCAAGCAAATTAGAGAAATTGCAGTTTTATTCAGATGCTAACAAGCAGTGTGCAGTCAAGTGTCCCCATCATCATGAATTTAGGATGAGTTGAGATTCCTCTACCAGCTGGCATGCTGTGAAATGGAGAGAGAGAAAGAAGGACATAAAGTACACATTATAATATGTGTAGAGAGAGAGGGATGTACAAGAGAGCCGAGAGAAAGCCATGAAGATATTCTGATGAGGACACAATGCATAAATCTGTCCTCGCCTCGCACATACCTACACAAACATACAGAGACACACATGCCATCCTCCTTGTTCCGTTGTATTTACAAGTGCATGAAATGTTCCTCTTGGAATAACAGTAATAATTCTACAGTGTATCAAAAAAGGCTTTTTCTAAATTTCTTTCTATAGATGATACATCTTATATGCGAATTATACAAAAAAAAATTATGTAAGTTGGGTTGAATGACGTTTCAAAGGCGGGCGCAATATTTACCAGGATTGCTTTTTAAATGGCCAGTCACTGTCACCGTATTTTATACAGGTTACATACACAATACATAAATACCTTTCCGACCGAAGAGACCTTTGCTTTGTGCATAAAATTTGGCCATGTGTACTACTACGACCACTACTACTATTGCTGGCTGATAGTACTACCACTACTTATATTTACACGAGCCATAAAAGCAGTAAATGCATAAAAGGGCAATATTTTACCTGGTTCCCTACTTTTCTCTGTTTTTCCAAGAATTCCATTTGCTCTGCTGCTATTCCAGAATGGTCCCTTTGCAGATTCCAAATGTACAACGGGTAAGCAGTTCTCCTGTTTGTGTGGATGTAGTGGAAGTAAAATGGAATTTCTGCGTAGTGTATTATTACGCTAGATATTTTGGATGAATCATCATCATCGTTATTATTATTAGTATTATTATTATTACTACAATGGAAAACAGGTAGATAAGGCGTACACATGCATTCCAGTTTCTCTTGTTCAGATGGCAGAATACTCTGAACAAAAAACGCAACCAAACTTGAAACCATAGCAAAGCGAATTTGTCTGTTGTATATGTTTTTTTCCAAGGAAGCAGAGACTTATGGCTGGTTAGTTGTTTGGAATATTGTAGGAAGAGGAAAGAATGGAGCATGCAAAAAGGAGCTCTTGGTAGAGGAGCACAAAGGAAACAGGGGCCAAAAATTAGGTCGCCAGTGATCCTCGAAAGTTTACTCAATGTAGAGCTTACTCTATAAAAAAGCATCATGAAACTCTTGGTAGTTTGGTGGTAAAACAAAAGGGGAAAAGCGAAAGTTTTATGATGTCAGAGCTTCATCGTTGTTGTCGAGACAAGGGCTAAAAATTTGCTTTCATTTTTGAAGCTATTACGAAAACACTATTAGTATCAGGCAGGATGCATTTTTGTTGTGGAGGTGTTTTAGTAAATGATAGGAAATTATGTGTTGTAAGATTTCTTCATTATCTCCCACATGTGTAGCCAAACGCTGCCAGCTTCAGAACGTAATGATGCAGATGAGTGTGTAATGTCCGATAGTAAAAAAAGCTACAGAGAGTGTAAACAGTTTTCTGCTATGAAGAAATAAACCGTCAACTTGTCATCGTCATGATTAGAATTGTGAATGAAAAGATGATGAGCAAAAAAAGGATAAAAACATGACATGTGCATTAGCCAAAGTCTGTTCGAGATTGGGCACGATAATAATAATAATAATGTTCATCTTGTTATATCATGATGAACAGTGAACAGTACGCGTCTAATTGAACTATTTTGCGCAATCCTCTTCAAGATAAGTACTTAACTGCTTTTTAGATATTTTGTGTGATAGACAATATATTAAATCTTTGTTCTTCTTAGTTTACTATTAACTGATGGTCATAGATTTAACTTTTTAAAGTTTTACAACAGGTTTTCTCCGTTTTTTTTTGTCGCGATGTTTTATTAAAAATTGTGAGGACAAATACCTAGGCAAATTTTTTTTGATAAGGAGAAGGCAGCAGCTAATTGAAAAATTTATCTAATTATAATGCTGTTTTGATTAACAGAGCAAATCTCATTACTACTGTAGTAATAACTTGTAATTTTCTTCTTCTCCGTTTCCCTCTGAATGGAGTTACGATGCTGATGAGAAGGAATTGGGGAAGAGAGACTTTAAACTGAAATGGCGAAAAATAACTAAGCTTGTCTTGGCTTATTACTAGCCTGCAAGGTAAAACGTAATTAATGACTGGGACTGACTAGTTCTGCAAAGTGGCTTTTTATTAAATAGTTAGCAAAAGAGCCATTAAAAGTTTCTATGAAGGAACTGCGGCAAAGGAAAGGAAACAATGACAAAATGCTCTTACTTCACTACTCACATTGTCTTTTTGACTTTTATACGACTGTGCTGTCTAGTGGTGCTACTGCATCAACTCAAGTGGGAATTATAATGACAAATGTACATTTTACAAGTTAGCGAAAATACCTTCTCTATATAATCCCACATTTGTCATAACCAACAAGTCTGGCGTCAATTCTTGGAGCGAAAAAAAGGAGAAGAATGAAAATCAAGGAAAAAAGCAAAGCACCATAAAGTCTCATCCAACATGATAATCAAATCCTGCTTAAATCACAATCAAAAAGGCGAATAGAAAGGCAAAGCTTTAATTGAGAGACGAGAGAAGCAAAAGTTGGGAGAGATGATATTTTAAACAGTTTTTTTGGTAATGCGATGATAGATTAAATGCTAGTCTCCACTAACGTATTTAATTTGATTCGCTGAAGATCAGAGGATTTCATCAACTCATCAGCAGCAGCATCATCATCAGCCATTATTATTTTCAACGAGCACTCTTCAATTTACAGTGATTGAGGAGGAACTTCACTTCCCTTTTTTTCTGTTTCAGTTTATGGGGAAAGTGGCTCCTTCAATTCTAACTCTGCATCTCTCTCTCTGAAAAAAGTTATACATATGGCTTGCAGCTTCACTTATTACCAGTCTAATAATGAGTTGCTTTCCAAAACTCTGTACTTTCAACTTGAGAGAGGAACAATTCGTTAGTCTTCTTAAGTCGTACAAGTAGCAATTATTGTACGAGCGCTTCCACTCTATACATCGTGATGATGATGATAATGATCTGATAAGGTAGTAGGAACGAAAATACCACGAACTCTTGTAGTAAAAGCTTATATAAACTAGTAAATATATAGTAGGATTCTTAATGTGTGGTCCTATATTTTTGATGGTGGTGGTGGGGGTAGAGCGTTAAGTATTTCATATCATCGTAAACGTTACATTGTAACCGTTCCAGAGTAAGTAAGCCTCTTATTACTCGCCTTTAACTCTTTTCTCTCCGTGTTCATGGTTGTTGGCTGCTCCTGCTGGCTGGCGATGATGATGATGTCGGTGGAAATGGCAGGATGGTCGGCACTATCCAATCCAATAAGCTCTCCTTCTCTTCTTCTCCTTCTTCTTTTCCTCTCCGTCTTACATCTCATCATGATCATTATTAAAACGGAGCAAAAACACGTCTGCATAGAGTGTGTGTATGTGTGTAAGTGGTCTGGTTTGACTGCCTTGGCTTTTCCTCCTTTCTCCGGTCCACTTGAGAATGAGTACTACGCTATAATATGGAGGAAGATAGTGTTGTACTTGTGCATTTACAACTGTATAGAGTTGTATATGAAGGAAAGAGCCCTTTTTACAACATATTTAATCCTTTCTCCTGACAAGTACAAACGAACCACTTTTTGTGGTTTTAATGCCACTACTCTCAGCTGAACTACTAGTATCACGTGTTTGAGCGTGTTGGAGTGTCTATAAATGTAGGTACACACGTCATCACATACTCTTGCTAATAGACAGAAAAGACCTTGCCGTGTGCCATTGCTACTACTACTTGCTTTGCTAACTCAATAAAGAAAACATCTTTGGAGCAATAATAATAATAACAAACGGAGCGCGACTCCACTTGGCTGCTAGTACTTCTACTGAAACTCCCACTGTCTCTTACTCTCCAGCATTTCCCCCTTCTTGTTAATGCTCAGTCAATTTTTCCCTTCTCTGTCTCTCTCTTGACTTGTTCCCCTTTCATATCCTTTCACTTCATCCTCCAGTACGTAGGAGCCCCAAGCTCTTAACCATACATGCAAGAAATGAAACGATAGTTCTAAGCACAAAAAATATGAAAAAGAGAAAGAAATCCATAAGGAGTCAGAAGAGGAAACGAACAGGCGTGCAATAATATGTGATGATGAGTGATCTTGTCTGACTTGCTTATTCTCAGTGTCTTACCCAGTTGCCAGCCAACTGTGTGTGATCTTCATGTGCACTCATCTAGACGAAAGTCTGTAATAAAATGGAAATCTTAGAAGAAAAATGTCTGAACCATCCCTCCTCCCCTAAATCCAGAAAACTGGACCAACAATAAAGACCACCATACTGTGCACTGATTTACCAGAAAAAAAAACAAGAACGCAAATAATAAAAGCGTTACACTGGCCTGGCCTGGTAAAAAAGAGCTTTTGTGCCACTTTGACTTATGTTCATTCATGCATGCATACACATACAGAGAGATGAAGAAAGCAACAGATTGGGAGAAAAAAACGTTATGTGTGGCATCCTCAAAGATTGCCAGAGAAAGTAAACAGCTTTTCCTCTTACGTATTAAGATTTGTTGCCACAAGCAAAGAGCAGAGTAATAATAGGAGGAGAAAATATCAACCGGGAAAGGAGAAGAAATATGAGAGTGAGTGAGAAAGCAGATGAGGAGGAGACACAAGAAAAGCAGAAGAACAAAGTGCTCCATCCACCGCAAAATAACCGCTCCACTTATCATCCCATGTAATAATGATATCTTCCTGATCATCTACAGTATTAGTACGACCACTACTACTACTTCTTCAAGCAGAGGGAAATAGAGAAAGCGCAATATTGGGACTGGCTGTTATGATGTAGTTCTAGAAAGTAGGAGAAAAGAGATCCCGAATAGAGCTACTACTTGTTGTTGTTTACTGGTACATGCAAGTTTGCCTTTCTTTGGCTTCTTGCTTCACCGGATATCATCTAAATGTGGTACAAAGCATGTGGGTATTACTCCTGCCATTCTGTTCCTATCAACGTCATCTTTTCTAGTATTCCTAGTAATATTATTATTAACTGTCAGCATTTATAAATATATAAATTATATGACACAGAATATACATAATATGAGATCATGATATAAGCACACGTTTACTTGCCACAGGGGAGAACAACTAAAAAAAACTCAGCTAATAAGCTGAAAACCAGAGAACTCCACCGATTCATTTCGTGATTTCCTCCATATTATTTCTCTCTCCCTCCAGAGCAGTTGTATGCTTGCCGAGAAGCCGTGGCATGCCATCATGGAAGGGAACGTGATGAGCATTTCCCAATAATCATATAAGTACTAGCAATAAATAGATGATGAGTGCATTACAGTAGTTTATTGCTAATGGTGGAAGTTACTCTGGTGGTTTGGTTTGGTTTTCCTCGTATCATCATAATAGCCAAATAATAATAATAATAATAAGATAATTTTATTTTCAAGAGAGACAAGAAAGGAACAAGCTGTCTGTCGAGAGCATAAGCAGAGATTTTCATTTCGCATGGACCAGCCCAGAGGCTCTTACTTGCCATTAGTCGCATATTCCCCAATCTTCTCTTGCGTATTATCAACTTCATTACCACCATTTTCCAGTCATTATTACATTGCTCTTCATTACTATTACTAATATTACGTATTATTGTTTGTTACGTTATCATCGTCATTATTATGTTATTAGGTCGAGCATTACAGCGCTAAGCTCCCATTTACCAACTATTACTGCAACAGAGAATGAAAGGCTAGTGGTATTATTATTAAACCGTAATAATAAGAATTGGCAGTGATACAGCGATGACGAGTAAACGTCATCTGTCCCTCTAGTAATGTCACCATCATCACCATAACATTATTGCAAAATTGGGACAAGATGAGGAGCAAAATTTTTCATAGTGAAATAAACAGGAATAATAATAATGCTACCATGTTTTGGTCGCATCATCATAATAATACCATGGCAGAGTATTAGTACTCCATCCTTTTTGTTTGTTTGTTTCGATTGGAAATGGAGTCAAGTGGAGAATTGTGAAGAAGAGCTTTCAGTACACATCAGGGGTCTCATCATCATCATCTCTGGACTGCCAACATTTGCATTGTACGCTGAGCTCTCCGCTTCTTTCATCCTTTCACCCCATTATAATAATACACTCTTGACAACGCAATAGAAACAAACAAAAGCGACTGGAAAGAGCGACTCTCTACTAGTCATCATGGAACAGCCAAAACGGCAAATCTCTTCAAAAGATAAAGCCTTACTGTGAAAGCTTGACTTTTTGAACTCTTTCTCGAAAAAAAGTAAACTGCGTCTATTGAAGGGATTGATGCTACTTGTTTTATGTGAACCTACACCCATCAGCGATGATATTATTCTTGTTAAATAAACAATGCGAAATAATTGAGGTTGGGAACTCCGCAGCATGCTCATTCCCGTTTCTATGTATCGCGGCTTTCAAAATGACCGATTGAAATGTATTTTTGAAAGCATGACTTTGTCCTCCGGGAAAATTATTTAGATCCGCTTATCATTATTATCTTCATCATTAGGCATAATATTCTTCATCAATGGAACGACCTGAACTAATAAAGAGAACAGGTATACAGCTATTTAGGGTTTTAACAACGAGTACAATGCAAACCGCATCATTTATCTCGAGTGGAACGATGGCTCGGCCTTTTGCATAAATCTCGGTTTCTCAAATTTCCATGAACATAAATACAATACACTTGTCTACCTACCTAATTTGGAGGTATTTCTAGCATTGTACGGTTTCAGGGTTCTCTGTGTGTAGTCATTGCGTTGGATCGCTTTGGCGGTTAATAGTAACGGTGGTGGTTTTTACAGACCCCTCCAGAAACAGCAGCAGTTGCTCTCTGTGTAGTGGTTTGGTTTTAGTCTGGCTTCACAGAGGGAAATCTCTGGAAACAAAAGAGAACTCTCCCTGCTTTCTCAACGATACTCGTCTGCAATTTTCTTTGTGAGTTGTTCCTCTTCTGCACATACAATATTATATTCTATGAGGAAAAAAGTGGGCCATCCGAATAGTTGACAATGAAGACACTACTGGAATAGAAAAATGATAAGATGAGTTCCTGTAGCGTCTATGTATTAATTTACAGTTTTTCCCTCCCAACATGAATATTATGCGTAATATGTTTAGAATTGTAATACTGTTTGTGTGACATCAGCATCTCTCTCTATCTAGTTGTTAATGAAGACCATTAAAAGCGGAGCAGGATCGTGCGCTTTCAAGCTTATAAGTTTACAAGGACATTCAAGCTCTCTTTCTGACCCAAAGCTCCTCTGCTGGTCTAGAAACTCGTGCCAGGTCATGATGATTATTACTGTGTGGCTGGAATGGAGGAATGTAAATTTTCGAAATTTGCATACTGCTCTAAATACCTACTTCATACTCCGAGTAGTTCATTTGGAAGGAAAACACTCGTTTCTCCTTCAGCACAGCTTCTTCACCAGACCATTTACTGCTTACCAAATAGGTAGTTATCTCTACACAGCTTTGCGAGTAAAAAAGACATTGACAAGTGATTGGTTATGTTTCCAGTAGTTCTTTCTTATCTTCACTGCGAAAATTTGCATCCTCATGTCTACCCTACTGTATGAATGTATGTATGAATAAAGTGCATGGCATAGTTTTAAAGAGCCCGTCCGTTTATTTCCCAAGAGTAGAACCCAAGAACAAAAGCCATCCAACACATTCAACATTATATTTTCCTTCTATTATCCACACATATTCACATCTTCACAATGCATAATGAATGGAACAAAAATAATGGTGTAATTTGGGGTACCTGTAAAAATGCCAACCATTCTATTCAGCATTTTCATTCTATCTTGATATTTAGTTGTAAAATATCTGTATATTATTTTGTAAAGTTATCGATAATTAATTAAGTCTCTATGACCATCTTATTTTAAAAACTATTGAACAACATTAACATTTTAAATAATTAAGTTTTTTACTTTTTTTTTTGAAAAAATTGGCAGGAAGTGCAAAGAAGAGTAGAGGCATGACATCTCCAACGCCATCAACAGACTCTTTACCTGGCGCAACAACCGTCGGCTCATTTCTAGACTCGAGTGACTTTGGCGTGGCACTCGACATATTTAATGGATGTCACGGATCCTCCACCAGCTCGAGCACATGCAGCTCGATAGTGTTCCCCCATCTGAGCATCTCCAACGGGGTACTCACCAGTAGCCAACTGAATCATCATCAGCAGCAACAACAGCAGCAGCAACAGCAGCACCAGCAGGGTTTTATTGGCAATGGGATCCCATCTCCAACTCGAGGTATTGGAGGGGACAGTGGCGGCAGTGGCAATGGAGGCATTTCCATTAAATGCAGCCTATGCCATGAGACTTACAACAAGCCAAAGGTACTCCCCTGTCTACACACATTCTGTCAAGACTGCTTAGAAAAGGCTCAAGATGTTGGAGATCGCTTGATATGCCCATCCTGTCGGTTGGAGTGCACGCTGAGCTCTCAGGTACGTGGCTTTTGAGGAGAAATTCGAAAATCAAATTTTAATGCTCCGTCGCTTCTTCAATCTTCCTATACATTTTTTACTCCTTGTCCTTCCCTTTATCTGTAAAAGCTTGCTGTAAAGTTTGCATGCGCTTTTTGAAACAGCGTTCCAATCTTGCTTGGCTATCTACTGTCTTTATATTACGTCTGTTTTAGGGATTTTTAAAAGGGTACTTCATTTTTAACTATTTCATTCGTGACTGCTAATCATAATGTAATGAGCGCATGAGAATGAATTTTCGTTTCCCGTTTTCGGTGCATGACCATGAATTCAAATTAGGGAAAGAGGGAGCATGATTGGAATGAAATGATATAATTTTTTGCATAATATTTTATCAGTGTGGTGGCATTGGCGTTTGATCTGCTGCTACAGGGCTACTTTTAGCATGAATTTTTATACCTGCGTTTAACGATACTCGGTTATTAGTAGTGTTCGTTCATGCTCTTTTTAAAATAAATGTTAGGGAATCGATGGGCTTTTACCCGACTACGCTCTCCTGAACATGGTCGGGAGGAACGTGTTGGGCGGTAGTAGTACCAGCCTAACTTACAGTGATGGAGCACATTCAAACAACGAGGATGAGTCTGGATTTGATCAGAACTGCTCGGTGGGTTGTGATGGTGCTGGAAGTCCTGGAAAGGGTTACTGCACCAGCTGCAAATCTCAAGAGTCCTCAGCAGTCTCTCGCTGTTTGGACTGCTCCAACTTGTTGTGCACAAATTGCGTCATGGCACATCAGTTCATGCACTGCTTTGAAGGTCATCGGCTTGTTCCCATCGTAGATTCTGAGGTACAAAAAACAAACGCAAACACATGCACACATACATGCATAATTAACAACGGTAGTCACAGGAAAACTTTTGCTCAAACATAGTAGCAAAAAAAGTAGTCATGCTTTAATAATGCTGTTGATTTTAAAAATTTAAGCAGTATATCCTGATTCCTCCTTAAAATAATTCCCAGCGCATAATATAGTCCCGCCACATAACTATTATTTTATAAGCACATGTATAAAAATATGTACAGTAATTAGCATTATCCTCTTATAACACTTGTATGATAATAAAATTTCTTCTTTCCTCTTCTTTCGCTGACGCGCGACGAACCAGCCTGGAACGGAGAACGGGTTTGGAATGACTTTGGAGAGGCAAGTGTCATGCACCCAACACAAAGGCGAAACACTTCAGTTTTATTGTCGCACTTGTGCTATCCCGGCTTGTCCAGAATGTGTGGCAACCGAGCACCCCAAATCCCTTCACGAGACGGAAGCGCTGGCCGATTGTCAAACGAAATATGTGAAACATCTCTCCCAGTACATTCATGATTTTCGGATGAAGTCCGTCGCTCTTCATGACGTGCTCAAGTCCTTTGAGACAGCGTCCGCACGACTCCAGTCGCAGTACTCCAAAGCCCAGAATGAGGTCACCGAGGCGTTCAATTTCTACCGGACTCTGCTCGACGAGAGGAAAGGTGAGTTGATGAAGGAGCTCGAGAATCTATACATCAGTCGTCAAGTGACCCTCTCAGTGGTCACTCAACGAGTTCAAGAAACCCTGGATCGGATGTACCAGACGGTCGAGTTCGGAGAGCGTCTTCTTGGCCATGCGTCACCACCCCAGATTCTCGTGTTTAAGAAGCTGCTCGAGACTCGGTTGCAAGCACTCCTCGCAGGAGTTCCAGAGCCCTCATTTGCAATGTCTACCGCTGCCGCAGGGGATCTCGAGTTTGTCGCAAATTACTCCGCAGTTCAAGCCACCATCCGCAATACTCTCGGCTTCATCAGAGCCGGAGTGGGAAATGAGACG
>JAQIXX010006271.1:0-12469 GCA_034700605.1 Willowsia nigromaculata
CGGCATGACAATCTATCAAATGAAGGTGTTTGAATAACTGATTGCTCCTCATTTTTTGGGCCAGAAATTCCCCTTATTTCACTTTCTCTTTTAACAAGTAAATCATAACACTCCTCCACGTCCTTTTTAACAGCACTCAGTTCTTCTCTATAGTCCTTGGCATTCTTCTTCCTTCTTTCCTCTTTTGCTTATTTAAAAAATCCATATCTTTATGTGTGTTCTTCTTCTTCTAGTGGTACTTGTTCGTATGCAAACGTGACGGCGACGACGACGAAAGAGACGAGAACTGTTATTGCAGAGATGATGATGTTGATGATGATAAAGACGGCGTTGTTGTTGAAGACGAATCAGAGAATATTTTTAGTTGGCAAGCACAACCCAATCCGCCCCATATCTCACTTGTGCCGTAGCACTGTTGTCGTAAAAGGGAAGGAAGCGAGAATGCAAAGTAGGCAGGCATAAAAGCGTTTGTGTATGAATAAAAAATACATAACTTACGTATGCATGCATGAATACAAGATAGACAAGTGGGCACAAGAGGGAAAAACGAAGAAGAATAAAAAAGGAGGAAGCATCGTGTATCGTCGTCGTCGTGATGTTGTGGTTGTGGCGTATTGGCATCTGTAAGCATTCGTTTTTTTCCTGGTTCGGTATTGTTGTGCCGTCGTGGTGGGTTGCTTGCTCACTCAATCCTGGCCTGGCATGTTATGTGTTAGCCAAGAACTCCGTTTTTTATTAGTATGCGATGTATATGCAAATTGCGCATGCAAAGAAGAAAGTTGTTGTGTGCTTGAGTTTGGCTTCTCCGTTTTTTTCTTTTTCCCCTTTCATTCGTGCTTGAGTCTGGTGGTGTGTAACGAAGGAGGGAGTGGGCTTTGTGTTCTATGCTGATATTAACGAGATAGTAGATCTAAGCATACCTTCCATCCAATCCAGTGTGCACTATTGTTTTAAGATATGGGAAATCCAATTTATGCTTTTAGTCGTGTGCATAATATTTATGAAAACTACAAAAAATGCTATCAGGAATCAATGAAGGAGGAGTTTACATTCAAAGGCGGCTTTCATATACTTTGCAAGAACACATTGTTATTACTAAAGCGAACAAATAGGAAGAGAAACTTCTATGGAAGTTAATAATGTTCTCGATTAATTGAAATTATTGGTGAAAGCCAAGGGACCTTGTTTCGATTGTACCATACGACTAACACAAGTGTGACATCACATAATGCATTGCACAGGTAAAATGTATTATTGAATGTTATCGATAAAAGATAAATTGCAGAATGTCCTTAATCCATGCAACATTCACTCAGCCTTCAATAGTTTCCTAACAACTTCAATGTATTTATAATATGTGTGGCATCTGTCTCTTATTAAATGAATGACTACAACTCGACTTTTATACCTGTTTGTCACGCGATTAAGATTTTTCCTCATTTTTGGCCAACCTTCTTTGAATTCAAATGAAATTAGTTTTATTACACCAGAGTTGCATGAACTCTCATGGACACTTTGTACATATTTGTGTAGATTATGGATTTTTCATTTTCCATAAAGAAAATTTGATGATACACCTTTCGTTCCAAGATAACCATAAGCTACGAAATCCTGTTGTTGTTGTGAACATAGCATGAGATGAAGATGAAAGTAGGTAGTGAGTATCATTCATTATGATCTAAGCCATATAAAATACACTACATACATTACTCTATGTCCATACACAATACTTGCATAAGTTCACTTTATTCATGACATGATTTATACATTTCATGCTAGAAATACAATTTATAAAAATGTTGCATTCATTACTTACTGTATAAATCCATGAAGATAGACATTTATTTGAAATCATAACGTTTCGCGTAGTATATAGCATAGTACACAACAACCGCATGCACATAAATAATTTCCCCATATACTCTACCACCTCCACCTAGATTCCATTATCACGAAGAAAAATCCAATTACGTCGAAAAAAGTTCGAAAGCCAATATTTTATCTGCGGAATTCATAATGGACATGACACCTACTGTCATGAGATGAGAGAATGGGAATACATAAGTGATAATAAAGCAGGACATGAAACTTTGCTTTCGTTCCCTGCAAGAGCATCTTGCTGTCTACCCTTGTCTTTTTTTGTATTGTATGTGCACTTCTTTGGATAATGCAGTTATATGCATGTCAGACACAATAGTTTACATCAATAGCAATGTGTTCCTTGGGAAGACATCGAAATATATTCTAAAAGCGATGTACCATGTAACTATTCAGGTACGCGTGAATGACATGTTTGCATTGTACATAGTCATTGTAATATGTCATTTAATGGTAATGATGCTGATTATTCATTCTTTTTTTTCTGGCATGATGATACAAATATTATTTACCTCGAGCCAACGAGATGAGAATAAGTTAATTGAATTTTTTTGAATTATAAATGAATTTAAATTACACGGCTTATATTAACAATGTTTGTTGGAAACTTTTACTATCAGTCAAGATATAATCTCAAAATTCATAAAGATGACGCAAGAGAGCAAAATTAGAAAGAATTCTCCACACAAAATAGAGTATCATTCAGTGACCTCTCAAAGGAGCAACCTTTTCTCATATGGGAGAAGACAAAAGACCAAAATATCTTATTTTTGTGCACGTGAAATTGATTTACACAAAATCTCGGTTTTAAAGAAAAACAGAGAATCCTCATTCCCTGTTAGCTCTACCTTTCAATAAATCATCTACGTTTTATTTAAATTTGAAGCATACCCATTCCTTCACAGCACTACTTTAAGCATATAAAAATATGCAAGTAAAATGCTTGTTTTTCACGGTTTGCTGCCCAAGTTCAAATAAGATACGTGAGTACAGTATCACATCACATAACATCATCATTATACTAATCAAAATGCACGGCATACATAATTTTAATTCTGTAAAAATTTAATTTGCACTTTCGTAAGTGCACACTGGAGTTTCTTGGTCGCTTAATGAATAATAATAAGTAGCTATCCTGTATGCAAAACATGAAATAAGAGCAGAACGGAAGTACAAACCCACCATCATCACCACTACTCTTCACAGTCTTTACTGCTTCTGCATACACATAATATCATTTATTAATGACGGTCTCAATTATTCAAATACTGTGCAATGATAAATGATAGATGGACAAGTTTTCTTACACATAAAAAGGTAATAATATAGCTAGTGCAGCACCACCATACATTGGTTCTGTTAATAATGTAAAAATATTTGCATACTTCCCCAGAAAATGATGAATGTACTACACAGTTCCTTTGCCAGCTGCCTACCATTTTATCATGGAACACTGACCACCGGGAAGTGGCAATAGAGGTAATACACCTTGCTAGCACAACATCTAGCTACTGAAAGAGAAAAAAAGCTATAAATGACAAGAGTTCGTCTGCCTTGTGGCTTTTAACAACATTATGCATTCTAAATATCATTTTAAAGTAAAGCAAGAAAAATCAGATCTGGATCATTTTTTATTTTATCTACATGCTCTTCTACTCTGGCTTGTGGCCATCTCATCTTAATAATTCAGGTAATGAAATGAAAGTGAAATTGAGAATTTTTTTGTAAGTATATCATGGCATCATATCATTTTTATTCACTATCTGCCATTGCCTTTGACTTTTCAATTTAGAGACTTGTGAAATACCTACATAATATCACATTATGCATTCTTACATGCATAAATAATCTGTAAGGTGGATGGACATAAAACTCCTGCTCGTATAATATGCGTGTGCATACCATTTACCATTTCACGTAACTTTGTTGGAAGGTGAACATAAATTCAAAATCTCATTATCATTTGGACACCACACTACCACCAAGTCAAAAGCTACATAAAATAAGAAGAAGAACAATGTATAACATTGGTATATTGGGCAACAGCCGCATCACTACCACCAGTAGTAGTAGTTACTGCACAGAGCTATCATCGAAACATCTTATTTATGAGCTCCTATCTTCTCTGTCCATACATTTGGCTCATGCTTTGTGTATCTGCTGAACAATTTTGCTTGCGAACAACATAAAACATCTTTCTCTTGCTTTTCTACTTTGAATTACATCTTTTCTATAATATATAGGTAGACATAAACACATACATAAATACACACTTCACGTTAGATAATACTACGTGGGTAGATTTTATTACTACACCTTTCTCTATCATTGTATTCAATGTTTCGATAAAGATTTAAGATAACGCTGCCATGATGCCTGCTCCCTGTGCAATAACAATAATAATAACAACAATAACAACCGGTGGTGTAAGTCAACCTAATATATCAAAAATGTATATTGCAACACTACACATACTTGCAATTACTATTCTCATTGTTGGCTGATGTTGATTATTATTAGCGAAACGCATGTACTCAAGAACGTTATAGTTTTCCTAGCCTTCGGGCCACCACAGACACACAAACAGCTTATATAATGCCAGGATATTATTATTAAGAATAAATTGTGCTTATTTGTATATTAATTATGCAACTTAAGAATCTCTAATAATACCTATGAAGTGGTTAAAGCTCAACGGAAGAGGGAAAAATAATGATGCCTCCTCCCTCCCAGTAGCAACACCAACACGAAGACAATTTAATCGTTACTTTCGTCTTGATGATCCTGTCTTCTCATTCCCACTTTTAAACTCATACACATACTTAGTCATTTTTAACAGGTTTTTTGAGCATATTTTTTCTTCATTTTATTTGTTATGCATATCTTTTTTGTGTTCAAGCGAGAAAGCAGATGCATAATAAATTAGCAATAGAGGAAAGCACACACGGAGATTTTAATGTTTCTTGGCAAATAAACCGGATTTTTTTTTCGTTTTTTTAACGTTTAAAAGCTATACCATCATTATACTGCTGATCTTGGAGGTAGGTTGACGCAGAGAGTACGGAAGGAAGCATTAACCGATTTTAAAAAGGATCTGCTGACGGAGCTACATCAGCAGGTAGCAGTAATTATTATTATTTGCATTATGCAGGGATTTTCTGTTGTACAACACAGAGCAACAATCATTTACAATCGCCGCATTATAGAGAAAAATATGCATGAGGTACTGCTTTTCCCCGACTTGAGTTTTTCATTTTATTCCATTCATACACTTTTTTCCTTTCTATCCATTTGTTAATAACATTACATAAATACATATTATAGTGTTGCTGCATGCATAAAAATTAATCCCGGAACGATTTTAATGATAAAAATAGAAAAAAATGCAACTCATTTATATACATTACATATTAGGTAATCATTTAAACATTTTGAGCACACAATGTGATAAACGCAGCAGCATATACACACAACTACTTAATCTTGTATTCAACACAATCACTGCTACTGTCCGTATTCCGTATATGAGCAGCAACCTATATGTGTGCAAGCACGTAAGATGATGTAAAATAATAAAACTCCAAAGAGAAAAAAGTACATCACCAAATGCAAAAAACTGGTATAATCCATTGAAATGATGAAATAATGATGATGATCATCATTAGAATCACTGAACCTTAGTCTATCCATCCGTGCATCTGTATTTTTCCTTCAATTTAAAAAATAAATATACGCGGATGGATTAAATTGTATACAAACTGAATCAAAATCATGGTTTTATACAATATTTGTACCTTGAGATCACACCGTGTACACCGAGGCAATGTTCATTATCAAGATGATTACGTTTGAGATCTTCTTACGTGCGAGAGCGAGGTGTTACACGTATACCGAAATGATGATAATAAAATAATACCAAATAGAAAGAAAGGTGCATTTAGTTAAGGCAAGAAAAATTGTGCCTCAAAAGACACGTTCTACTCAACTCACAAACGAAAAGAAAGAGACAACACAAAACAAGCAGAGCAAACCAAAGAATATTGGTACCATTTTGTCGGCAGAACTACTACCAAGTATAAACCATAGTTAGTTCCATCCGTGCAGTACATTTGTTTCATAAGAGATATAAAAGGTGATTCCTTTTGCTGACCGTTTGCGTGTTGGTATTTACCTATGTTAATTCATGAAAAGGATCTATGTGTACATATGTGTGCTTTAATTTTCTACATTTAAATATTATATCATTCATACCTCATATATATTACACCTACAACAAAAGTCAATCTCTCAATGAATAGTGCACTGCATGTTTGCTTCTTCAGGTTTAATACATTAGCTGATTTATTTGTCGGAAGAAAACTTAACTACATTTCCTTTACACCTTGGATCATAAAAACTTGTCTGACTTGTCATTACCAGGCCTCTCTAATGTGACTAATTACATACAACTTTGAAGGTCTTTTGTAGGCACTATAATATTTCCCTTACAATACAAGGAATGATGAAGATTATCATTACCACGGCGGTTGTAATGCACTGTAGTATGAATTTTGTTCAGAAGAGAAGACGAAGACTTACGAATAAAAAGATTCATTTGGTTAGTGATGACCGTTTTCCGTCTGTTTAAACGCAAGTATTTTTAATCTGAGAAAGAGCTAAGCGAAAAAGTGCATAGCGATAAAATATTCAACACGATGAATGGTGCATATCATGGCAAATATTTAAGTGAGTAAAATGCCGTGCGGGGGTGATGGGAACCTTTTCGTTACTTTCGTAGTTCGTCTTTGAACATTCTTTTGCAACTTGTGCATTAACTCAAAAACCAGCTTTAAAAATCACTGTTGACCATTCAAATAAAAAACCAATTTTCTGTTTGACGAAAAGGGTGGCTGTAATGCAGTAACATTAACGCATTATCGTCAAAATGAGCATTCAGTAAAAAACATCAAATCCACCGAGGGAAATGACACAGGGTTAATGATCATAAATATGCAAGCATTGTGTTATGGCAGTGAAGAGCTAAGCGTATTTCTATGTATTTTACACTTTGCCAAGTTGTTAGACAAACTGGAAATTGCTTGACCGATGAGAACATTTTTTACAATGATAGTAACAAGAAGAGAGAATGATTTCTCTGTCTCCTTAATTTTCCTCATTTTCATTCACGGGTTAAATTTGCTGAGACGAGTCGTAGTAACAGACGCAGTGCGGGCACACATGCAAAAAAAAGATGAATAAATGCCATTAAGAGTATGACCAAATGAGGTACAGGAATCTAGATGTAGTAGTAAAAGTAAGAGACTGAAATGCGATGTTTATGGTTTATTTTGTACTTTTCGTAATATAGTTTCGAATGAGTTATGTGAGTTCAGTACTAATGTGTACGAAGTATATGTATGCGCATAGAATTGCATGAAATATGCATACATAGCTATGACGGACACTCGTTCATAGATATACATAGTTAACTACATGGTGCCAAATGTTAAGTAAAACTGGTGCAGTCTCACATGAGTGATTCGGAAGGGCAAGTGAATCGAGTCCATTATCTTGATTATGGCATTATTATCTCATCGGCCGGACGGAGAAAATGAAGGAACGAGCCAGAGAGAAAAGGAACGAGAAAAAAGAAGAGCAAGCAAAATGCATGCATAAACTACCATAACGGATGACTTAAGTGAGCATTACATTCACATATTACTAGACATTACATGAAAGGTTCATCCGAAAGTTTGCTTACTTTTGCTACATCATCATCAATCTTTGCTGTATGTAGCTCATTATGCGCGTTTTTCTTTCCTTCCTTACATATATTATGTACTCTGGTGGAGTAATCATAAAAATGTGTAATCACAATTCATAAAAGCATTAGAAATGTAAGGGTTTTAGATAATGCGAGAGAAAGAGTATAAAAAGATAATTTTTGTTGCCATCAACCTATCCTGAATTCTAATACTCAGGTGTTTCGAACGGAGTTGTGGTGATTTTTTTAGACTGTTAACTTCCATACGAGGAAATTAGCCTAATTGACTATCTTTGTAATTGATTTACTCATGCATAGTTATGAATACTAATGATTAATTCGTAGGAATAAGTACATTATTATAGCATCATTTAAATTCTCAAAGGACGTTTATGACAAATATTATCTAATTTGGCTTTTAAAATTGTGTCGGTTTTACTACTAGCTATAAAATAATTTAATTACAAATGTATTATTCCTATTGTTTAATCTACAACAACTTTATTGATTATGCTATAATTGCAATACATTTGCATTTGCTCGGGAAAAGTGCTGACAAGCTGTCTAACCTTTGAGTAATGTTTAGAAATATACGATGGAAGTAGAACTTTAAGATAATGTGATAATCTTTAAGATAGGTAGAGTAGGTATTCGTTCATCACTGAATCGTTCTTCCTTTGATACAACATACACCCACATTTTCATGCAAGTCGGTTTAAAAAAACTTTTTTATGACAAATAAATATAACCTACACCTAGCGAATATTTTAAAACGAATTTTAACGAAATTTGGCATTCAAAATGGACTATGAAATTGTACATCTTTCGCTTGCAGTAAAACAAAGCATTGCATTATTATTATTACCGTTCATTATTGCTATTTGGAGTGAACACCTCCTCCAAAATTACTTTTGTTTTTTGAACATTGGATAAATTTTGTGTCATGCAGATGTGGATTGTCAGAAAAAAACATTTTTTGCAGATGTGAAAACGTAAGACATGTCAAATTCAAAAGTTCTTTGAAAAGCTTTTTCATTTAAGTTCACATCGATTAGGTATGTACATAGTATCAATATGTTAAGTTAGTTCAGTATATATTCAACATTAAGAAGGCCCACAAAATATTTGAAATAATGGATAGTCCGGACGGTGAATGACCTCACCAAATAAACTCACTTAATTAGTAATAAGTTCAAAGCGTAAAAAGTTATTATCATAAAAAATCACGTTGATAATGGAATTCTGTATGGTGTGCCGTACGTGTAATTTTACTTTTTCTATGCACCGTCCACCAAACTTTGACGTTTTACCAGTGAATGAATACATACATTACTGATGCCTTCTCTGTTGGCAATAAATATGTATGTATTCATGTAGAGATGCACTATATTTGCTTTGAATCTGTCTAAAAGTCACTAAAAATCCGGCTGACATGCAGAACTCGTAATAAATGTATACACGGGGAACATGCATGGCTAAAAGAGATTATGGCATTTAAAAAAGTAAATTATGGCAGTAATTTGATGGTAGGTTGGTTGATGTGTTGCTCATACTGTGTCTGTAAGAATTTGAGATTATCTCAGTATCTCACATACTCGCACAGGTATGACCAGTAATCCTTACTTAAGCTCATAGGCAAATACATTGAATGAATGCTCAAAGGTGGAAATGCCGCTGAGTTGATGTTACATTTTGCAATTACTATAGTGCTACTGTACAGAGTACGGTAATGTATATAAATGCGTGTACTATGTGCGTTCATAAGATACACGCATTACCGTCTTAAAAAATGAATTGCAGATGGACATTTCCTCTCTTTACTTTGGAATGCAACTTGTTTCATCGTTCATTTCCATTAGATTTGCTTCTTCTCAATGAAGCACCTGGTAGTCTAGCTTGAAATTTCGATGATCTTAATGAAACCTATACTGTCTTGCTGCACCGAAATCGTATCGGTCTGTGCTTTTAAACAAAATAAGTGTACCTGTGTTACATCCAATTAAGCTGGTTCACGATATTTAATAATAACAAGAAAAGTATCTGAGAAAGTAATATACTCATTATTTTTTATCAATATGAGTAAATGTAGTATTTATCAATAGGATTGTTAGACTGTGCAAATGCCTTGATTTTATTGCAGATACATATCCTAATTTAATTATCGTTGCTATTTTCTATTATTATTTGTACATATATGTAATTTGCAAGCATATGTTTTCGTGAGTTGTAGCCAAAATCCTAATTTTCTGAGAAGAAGCCAAAGATAGGGAAATTACTAATAATAGAATAATAATAGCAATAATTTTTGCAATAAAAACAAAATTAATAGAAACATTTTATTATGTATATAAATATGTATAGTTCATCCATCCGTATGTAAGAATATCTACTGCCGTTAAACAGAAAAATATATAGACTTGTTTCTTGTTTTTGTAGGATTGTTTGTAAGACTTCATGCATGTTATCAACTCTGGTATTTTTGCGATGACTGGTTGCTTTCTGATTTTGCGATATTACCCAGAAGCTGCCCACAGAAGCCTTACAATGAATATTTTTGTTACCTTCCGATCCGATTAAGACTTTTACAGTTTTATGAAATCGTGCTGTACTAGTTTTACTTTTACGTGAACAATTGCTTATTCAGTTTTCTAAACGAGATTTATCGTTTAATTAAGGTAATTATTACTGTGGAATGAATTTTAAATCCCTTATCTAAATCTCCGAAAAATGTAGTAGCCTGTAGTTATAAATTTTGCCGATCATTCTGGTATGTACTTTGCTATTAAATCCTCGACAGGCAGGAAGTAAGCAATCAGTTTGACAAACTATAAGCAACAATATGGGGTGTGTTGAGAACATCCAACACTCCTGGTCTCTGCTGCTAAACAGACAGAAGTAGCGTGCAACGCTACTTTGTTTACACACGGTGGAAAAACAGACACATCGTCGTGGAAAGAACAACTTACTTTTTCTTGCATGTGTAAGGCATTACGCATTTTAAAATGCAAAATTACGAGTACGTAACTGATTCCAAGTGCACGATGGGTAATAAAGAAACGTGAATGATACAGAAACAGGACACATATAAAACCGAATAACGAGTATTTGATGCAGAAGACAACAGAAACAAACATGCAGAATAAGCCTCCCTAAATGCAATGATATAAAACATCCGAATGTTCTTTAAGCCGCATCGTCAGCATTTTCATGGCAAAGTCATTAAACAAAGACGTAATATTTCACAGCTCATTAGTGACGACACTAAACAATAACACAGAATCACCGGCGTGCCTCCAGGCCGCCCGTTCGTCATCCTTTAAATTGCCTTCATTACTATTGTACGCCATGTTCACGCTGTATACGTATTTATTTTATGAATTCCTACACAACATTTGAAATTAAAGGCGGAGGATTTAATGTATGCATAAAACCTCAATAATGAATCCAGTCTTATACTTACTCCAATGTCTAGTGTTTCTTCTACTTTGTACACCCATCACACATTAACATCACAAAACATTGTACTCTGAATTTAACAAGATCATAGAAAAACACAATAGCACCCAATAATTCATGTAATGACTCTAGAAAAGCAAACTAATTATTCATGCAGCCAGCATAATTAGTGCCATTATTATTCTTTTCAGCAACACAACACGACAGCAATGTTCCATTTATTTCGGAAGGATTTGTGAATCCTTTTCCTTACAAAAATCATGCGTTGGTGATTACTGTGAGAAGAATGCATATTTTCTATTGGGATCATCAACTGATATGTAACCTCATAGAGGTAATATGAGAACTTGTTATATAGTTTTAAAGTCAAGTTACAATGAGATAATAATAAAAGTGTGAATAGCATGCATTTCTAATTATTCTTTACGCTTATGTCCGGCATTCCACTTCAATTTGCAATCAAAAAATTACTTACATAATGCGAAAAGCGTAGTTTGAATTGTCTATCTGCATCTGGCAGTTGTGCAAATGATGAAACTAGAAAAATGTCATTTACATCGTCACGTTCTCTTTTCTCGACCAGTTTGGTTTGCAATAATGGCTCCAGTTTATTATTAGCAATCAGTCTCTAAATATAAAGTAGTAGCGAGTGCAACAAAAATGTCTACTGTATACTTAATGAATGATGTATAGTTTTTTAATGTCCCTTGTAATATTCAACAGTACCACATTTGGATTCTAGACAAAAGAAAGAGGATGAGCGACATTAAACTGTGGTGTGCCAGTAATCACAATTGTAACAATAGGTAATTAGGAGCACCACAAGAAGTCAACCCCATCATCTACATCATCAGCATCACTCATACATTCAACATTGAATGCATATATGAATCTACTTGTATCTATTTTTCAAATATTCTCGTTCTTTCTCTTTTTTCCTTACCTCCTCGTTCAAGAAACTACAATTTACACATTCTCATTTTGATACTTTGCTCTTTTCGGTAAATTGTAATTTATGCTCATGGTTTATGCTTATTACACGCTTATGAATATACATGTCATGCTGATGCTGTTACGATGACTGTGTCTTTCTCCGTGTGTGAATTATCGTCTTCGTATGAAAATAATCAAGTAAAACCTTCAAAAGTGCAAACCACAAAGCGTAAAAATGCATTTTTTTATCATGCATGCATTTAGTAGTACAGTCAACGCTAGCTATAAGAGACCCGTTTATAGGAGACTTTCCGTTATAGTAGACAAAAAAATTATTCCCAAAAACCAACAGTGTAAAAAGTCCCTTATAAAGCTCAATTTACGTTATAGTGGACAATATTTGTAAGAGACCAAATTTTTGCTTCCCTTGAGCCCATTTTGTGCCATATAGTGGACTTT
>JAQIXX010006272.1:0-12465 GCA_034700605.1 Willowsia nigromaculata
AATTAAATATTTAGAGGTTTTCGACTATGCTCTTTTCAATGGAAAAGGAATTTTTAAAATCGGTGAGTGCGTTATCCATGTAATCCCATTGTAAGTTACCTAGTAGGTATATGTATTTGTCATTTAAATTCACTCACACTCAGTTTTAGAGTGCATCACACCTTTGGATTTAAAGGAATTATCATGAAAATTCTAACTCTTGCAAGTTTTGAGTCTCATTTATTGTGAACTCATCACTCAAACTGAACACTTGAGAACATACAGCTAGCATAATACAAACTAATGAGCAATGAGTAATGACCCATTCATTGCACCGTCGATTTTTCTACATCATCAGGTAAGTTGACAATTAGAATTTTTGGATAAGCACTTATAAATCTAGCATGTGTTTTGCTTTTGGCTCTTGAATCGGTAATTTGATACAACTCCAGTAATAAAATGCAATTGAGAATATAAAATTAAAAGGAAGACAATTAGGAACGAAAGGGAAAAGAAGATGACGCCAAATTGGTCATTGTCCGGACAGGATAGGGGTAAAGGGCCCCACATTTGCTAACTAACTACTAATAAACACTAATCATATTTTTGATCACACACATGTGAGAGTTGCCCACTTCAATACTTAGATCTCATTTGCCCAAAAGAATTAATTGTAATTCCAATCACCAATTATAAATCATAGCCCACATTATTTACCACAACTTGCGAATACGAAAACTCAAAAAGCATCTAGCTTCTTCTTATTCTTTGGAGAATCCACCAACTATACAGATAATCAGGTATTAGGTTAGGAATCAGAATCAGTGCCTATATATCATATGTATACATACATGAAATGAAATAATGATTAGAGAGCTATAAACAGACTATAGTCTCCTAGTTTAAAAATTCACAAAATGTAACTGTACTAGAAAAACGAAAGATATGAAGAAAGCAAGCCCATTGATGTAGTCGCCAAATGTAAAATGATTGGAGGATATATATTATGTATTAGGGTTTTATTATTTAATTAAGTAGCTCTGTCAATTTCATAACACGTTTTTGTCTTAAGACATTTCCTTAACGTCTCCTTCCACCGCGTTTATTCCACTCATAGTAAGCTAAAACATCAGTTCAAAATTATGATAGCCTAAAGGAATACGATCTATCATGTAAAGTCTTATTCCACATACACATCATGTCACTTCCAAGCAATTTCCCTCTGGGGACACGCACCACCACCCTGAATATTCTTTTTGAATCCCATTCAGCCTTATCACACATTTCTCTATAATCCCTACTATGATAAGTCACATTTTCCCAGATATCTCTTATTTCCGATTTCCATTTATATTTCCTTTCAGCAGCATCCATCAACAGACCCGTGACAAATACATCATCAATCCAGAAAAACTTGACATCATTTGACACGGAATACACCTTTCGAATTAGTTCCACTGTAGTCCCATACGCACAGCCACTGCAATAGTCTGGATAGGAGTCATCTGGCCAATCTTTTTTGGAAGCATACCATTTTCCTGACCTAAATGCTTTTGCTCCCACAAAAGTTGCACAGTACATATCAGGAATTTTTACTGAGCTACCAGCTTTCAATCTTTCCAAATCATTAATTCTCCAGTCTAGCCAACTAAATACGTCGATGAACATGTCATCATCAATTTTCGTGACAAAACTAGCATTCACGCAAAAATTAAGTATCCATTTATATCCCATCAAATGCTTGTATATCAAATTGCGGTACTTGTCTACAAAACTGCCCATTACAATGTCTCCAAATGTCTTTTGTTCTACTTTCAGCTTTTCTTCTTCTTCCTCGACCTGCGTCTGATTCTGATCATCATTCGGATTGGTGCCGGGATCCGCGTCGCCAAGAAGAAAAACCAGGCGGACATCCCAGTTTTTGTAGATTGGCACGGATCCCCATGACTTACGAATGGCTAATCTCTCGTCAAAGTGTGATCTTGCTGTGTGAACTAAAACTGGCATTATCCGAGTCTCTGGCGTCTGGAGAGGGGCTAGTTGACACAAACTTTCGTTGTTCATGAGCCAAGAGAATGTTTCCAGGTTGAGTAGATTCGGCTGCTCCCACATCTCTAAAATTCTCTTCCTCGTGGTGTTTTCTGACTTCTGCTCTTGCTGAACCGGAGGTGGTGGCAGTAGAGGTGCAATGGTTTCTTTGGCTGTCTCGGTGGTGTTGGAATTTCCAATTGCCATTTTGATTTCCTGAAAGTTTGAAGTTTCATAAGTGGAGAGTTGCAGAAGAAAACAGACTGCTACCACACACAGGAACAGTGGAACCTAAAGGAACCAAAAAAATCAATTGCATTTGCAAAATCTTTGTATAGACACAGTCAAAAGTAGAATTTTTGGCGTAATTGCCGTAATTCCAGTATGGACTAGGGTTTTTTACCAAATAGATAATGCGTCTTCCTTGTCTTCGGTTAGCCACTGCCACTACTGCTCTGATCACTTTATTGCCCATCCTGCGTAATCTTTAACGATTGCTTTGATGTGCATGCACAACGGGCAACGATTCACTATCTTCTCGTTCACACAACCTGACCTCTAGACGTCCATCTAGGCCCTGTCAATGTTAAAATATCTTCGCAGGAACAAGCTTTTGACTTTTTGAGTATACTTTCTGTTGGGCTTCAATCAAACTGAATGAAATATTATGATTTCAATCGGACTTGTACAGAACTTAATGGCAGACCTACTGAAGTTGTAGAATAAAAAGTGCAATAACTAATCTCAGGTGATATTGGTGAAATTTTTGAAATAGCCGCTTTAAACTTGAAAACTTGAAACATAATTTAAAATGAAATTAAAACGAGTTAGTTGAAGTCTTCATTCAGCCTTCATGCAAAATGCAACGGGAAACAAGAACAAAAAGCTGAACAAAGAGAAGAGTGAAGCGGATGCAGTCACTCTCCACCCAAAAGCCACTACGCCCCAGTTCGCTGGCGCAAAAAGTAGCCAATTTCAAGTTGGTCTCCCACTCCAGACCTCTTATCTGTTCGGCAAGATTTATACATGCACTTGCATTGCTTTTGGATTAATCGAAATATTTTGAAAGTTAATTGAAGTTAGTATTTGCGTGAGTCTTCTCTACGTACATTTCTGTGTCCGGAGCACCTTCTCATTAAAGTAAGTTGTAAATGTGCATACTAATCCTCCTAAATATTACGGTAATGTAAATGTCAAGTTGCAAGTGATAGAAGATGCGCCTCTTTCGTTGTTCATTGAATGTTTTAAATGAAGTCAGAGGTTGATAGTTAATGATAATTAATGTGAATGTAATTTAGGTTTAAAGGAATGTCGACTGCGGATCCTGTCCCTGTTCCTCCAGTGAAGAAGGCAGTATCTGGGGGAGGAGTCAATATCAAAAAGTTATCCCCCGAGGAGACCATAGCTGTATTCAATCTACTGAGACAGGAGCAGAGAGCGATTGCCTCCAAGATATTCGAACTGGAAAATGATCTCAATGAGCATAAGTAAGTCATAATGGGACCTAATCAAGGATTGGCAAGCCTAAAGTCTAATGACATTTATGATTATTAGAAAATGTAAAAATATTGAAATGACATGTCTCCTCATGATTCGTTTGACTCTATTTTCCAGGGTCGTAATCGAGACATTGAAGGAGGTGGACAATGAAAGGAAATGTTACAGAATGATTGGAGGCATTCTGGTGGAAGGAACTGTCAAGGAAGTCCTCCCTAATCTGGTCACGAATTCGGAACAGGTACATAAGATACTTTTGTTTTCGTTTTATCTTATCATCTCTCTAGTCACTAGTATGAATAAAAAAGCTAAATCACAGAGAAATCAGAAACTAAATATGCATAACATTTAATTTTTTATAGTTGAAGCAAGCCATTGAAACACTGAACACCAAGCTGGTGGAGAAGGGCAAGGAGATTTTGGAATACAAAGAGAAAAACAACATCCAGTTCCAAGTTCCTGAGAAAATCGTGGAAGAGGACGAATCTGCAGCGGAGAACTCATCTGAATCATCCAGCAAGGCAGCGTCAGCAAGCAAGGGTGTTTTGTTATCTGATAAGACGTAAAATTGACTGCAGTTTTGTTAGGCTTTTATATGTAATTAAGAATCTTGTAAGTTAACTACAGAGTGTGAATAATAACGTATCAATAATATTGTTAAGTTTAACCCAATAACAAAAGTCAATTAATTATTATTAATCTTTTCCTGAAAGATCAAAACTAATTCATTTCTTGCGCAATAGTAGGATGCAGAGAAGATTGAAGCTGGTGTGATTTAACTAATACGAAATATTATACATAACATAGGTACTCATTTCATTTTAATACAACATAAGAAAGCCGATGAAAACCTCTAATATTAGACGATAAGTAAAAGAGTTAAAAACTGAATATAAAAATACACACATAATGAACCAATAAGAGATAACGCAAGGAATCTAGATTTAGAAACACGAATTCTTATCGTTATTTCAAAACACTATAATTTGCATGTATACTTTTCGAAATAATTCTCATTACTTATCAATCAGTCAGTTTCCCTAAAATACTTACATCTTGAATGCCGATTTTCTACAATGATTCATTTTCTTTGAAAAGAAATTGAATTATCTTTTTGAAAACTGCTTATTGTACTTGGATAACTGTTTTTAACTAAAAAAGAATAAAACAAGATATTATATTACACTATTGTTTGAGTTCTAGTTCTTTGAATAAACCTTTTTTAAATGCTGTATTAGCTGTATTATTGTTAAGTACATATGTATAATTATATTGCAGGTACTACAATTGAAAGACTGGCTTTGTTAAAGATTACAAAGATGCATGTAAAAAATACATCCAAGTAAAGTATTGTGCCTCCCAGGCCAAAACCTTCCAGAAAGTTACAAGATACCCGATTCGATTCAAGGGATTCGATGATGGGAATAGTGAGATAACTATATCGTAGCACTAAAAAGCACTATCGGACATTAACTTTCTGGAAGGTGTAGGCCTGGGAGGCACATTAGGTACTAGCAGGTATAATATTGTAAGAATCTAACCAAAATTGAAACCAAGTCCAAGTAGGAGAATGCCGAACTTTGAATGAAAGCAAATCGACCGAAGTGTCTTCAATTCAACCAGTTTACTCATTAGTCTTTCAATTCAGGGGTACTTCTGCAAAAACAATGACTTGAAATATAGGAATAGGCAAAAACATCGCGCCCGATCTGGGGCTCGAACCCAGGACCGTTAGGTTAAAAGCCTAACGCTCTACCGACTGAGCTAACCGGGCACTTGCTGGCGGGGGCGACTTTAATAAGCTGCTTCGTTGTTACTGTTCATTCCAGCTTCCAGCGTTTCGTGGAACAGGTACTTGGATCGCTCATGGATAGATTCCAGAAAAGACGCTGCCTACTGCGTCTCCCAATTCCCAATATCGCACTCAAACCCTCAAACTTACCATTCTCCAGTCCACGAATCCAGCACAAAGTAGACATACAAGCAAGCAAGAGCTTGTGTAAAAAAGCAATACAATAAAACTATTAGCTGGTACAAGACAAGAGCTAGAAAGACAAGAGCAAGAGCTAAAATATTTTACTTTTGTTGTTCTATTAATCAATCCATGATATAATTAACGCTGTTCTTCTACATGTATTGTATCATCCCGAAATCATCATCATTTACTCGCAATTACGTATTATCTAAATAAGCTATTTCCCATGTTCCCATTCATTCGCCACATTGGCACTTGGCACATGACCACACGATAAGCTTTAGTCTATAAGCACAACGAGTTTTAAAATATAATCATAGATCAATGACTAAGCACTTCCACTGGAGTAGGTAACTGGACGGACATCGGGCTCTAAATCAACCCATATAGCATAAGCTCTATAAGCAAGTATTATCAAGCATTTAATCATCTAGTTCACGCCACCAGTATTAATACAAAAGGAGATGTTTTCTAACATCATAGGACTCAAGTTGCAAATGCACTCTTGTTGGTGAATGGATCCGTGACTTTTCTATCAATTGAATTTTCATTTATGGTATCGCTGTTCCTTTTCCTTCATTAATATTTCAGAGACCCTGAATATCCAGCGAAAATAAAATTACGGAACGGAAACGGTTGATGCTGTTGTTGCATTGCTTATCCATGTCATATCGTATTTTGCAATCGATTTTGAATTGACTCTTTTTCATTCATGCATGCATGATAGCTCATGGTCACTTTATATACTGACAAAATTGACGAGTCATTCATCATATCATACACTTTTTTCCAGTCGATCAAAATCACGTCATAGGCTATAGGTATGTCCAGTAATATATTCCACGTTTCATGTTAATTTTAAAGCAAGTTATAGTAAAATAAAACGGTGTAAGTGCAAATGAAACTCTACATTCTAAAATTATGAATATGGTGCAATGTCAATGTTCATTTCATTGTATGCATATATTAGATTATAGGAGGTATTTGTTCAGTTCGGCTTCGGATGCATCATGATTCATGATGGTGGAAATTGGGAAGAAGAAAGGTTTTCATTTTTGTTTAACAAATAATAGGTACCTATCTAAACTTTAAACCAAAAGTAAAGTTTTGGTAAAGCAGGCAAATTGTGAAAAGTCCAGCACCAGCAGCATCCAGCATTTCCAGCAGCTTTTATATGTCAGTGCCGTGGAGTCTAGGACTCTCAGACATGACATCATTCAACTCATCATGATTTCAGCATGAAACGAAATGCTTGAATTTTTTGTTCAATCTGATGTGAACAACGACTCACGGACAAACTCAAGTTTAGAGCGTGCTGTTTTCACACAGCGCCCGGTTAGCTCAGTCGGTAGAGCGTTAGGCTTTTAACCTAACGGTCCAGGGTTCGAGTCCCTGATCGGGCGCATTGTTTTT
The DNA here is from genome assembly GCA_034700605.1 of Willowsia nigromaculata. Taxonomy (NCBI): domain Eukaryota; kingdom Metazoa; phylum Arthropoda; class Collembola; order Entomobryomorpha; family Entomobryidae; genus Willowsia; species Willowsia nigromaculata. The sequence continues at coordinate 6,893 of JAQIXX010006272.1, forward strand.
TGTCAAAATTTCTCGCTCTTGTTTTGAGCTAGAATATTATTTTGTTGATTGCAGGAATTGTTATCGCAGTGTAAAGTTTTAATGTGAACATTATACTATTTTATGCCCTGTGTTTAATAGTAACATGAACAAATCACTTGTTAAAACACAAATAAGCAGAAAATTTATTTTGTTGTCAGTAGTGATGATGGGTATAGAGCTAATCTGAAGTATTTATCCAAAGTTACTATAATTGCACGGCAGTTTGGCAGGTATGTTCAAGAAGTAAATTTTAAATGATCAATAAATGAAATTGGAAAGGATTTTGTCATTGGGAATCAATTGCGATTCGGAATAATAAAAGCAACATGAATATCATTTTAGTATTGTCTCTATAAAATCATTTGTAAGCGCAATTGTGTTTGCTTAGCCATTGTTTTTTATTTCACAAATCTGAACATTTACAGTCTTTAATTCTTTAATAGATGCGACCTACATAAAAATATGGAGAAAACGATTTCAAATTTTAGTGATTTTAAAACTGAATGTATGAGACATACACACATTTAAACAGTTGAACAATGATTGAATTTGTGATTGAGTTGCTTTTTGAAAGTAAAATCAATGGCACTTTTGTATAAGCTTGTAGCAAAAACTATATTTATAGATACAAGAGCAAAGAGGATGAAAATGAAAACTTCAAGACACTCAAGATCAGTTTAATGATCAAAAGGTAGCAGTAATTTTTCGGGCATGCTAATTAACAAGTAACATATATTTTGAGGATATAAACGGGGTATTTAATTAATTTAATGTCATCGATACAGTCAAACCGGTAATTAATGTAAGCGTGTTTGGTGATTTTGAGTAGTTTCTCTTCGCAACGCAACGATAGCACTTGATACTGGTTATTAGAATGACAAAGAAAGTTTTAATTATTTTATTTACCTGTACTTGTCAAATTGTGATGGTTTCAAAGAATCAACGCATTGAACACTTCATGCTTTTGCTTGTTTCCAATAACTGCTGTCATTTTCCATCACACATACCTATTGACGCCTCATTAAACCAACCTTCCACAATAAATGGAAGCTCTTGTCTTTTCAATTTAAACTGTCCAATTTATGATTCATTCTCTTGTGCTGCATGCATGTAATAAAACTGCAAAAGTGGATTTAATCTTGAATTCATCAAAATACATTTTGCTTTTGAGTTATGTAATATTAACTTTTTTCAAAACATTATCCAAATCTGCCTGAGAAATTTACAAAAATAATTACAAATTACAAACCATGAGCTCCAAACAAAATGAGGAAAGTTAATTAAAAATCCAGCAAAAGTTTGTACCCCCGGCGAGACTCGAACTCGCAATCTTCTGCTTAGGAGGCAGACGCCTTATCCATTAGGCCACGAGGGCTGGCTTGAGATCGGGGGTGCTCATAAGCCGTATGTGTCTACAGGATCACATCTCCATACTATTCCATTCCAACTACTTACTAGGCAAAAGCTCTCATACAATTTTAGGCTCTACGAAATCTATCTTAGTGGAGAATATTTTGCTTCAGGCTGGTACAATGAACGGCTTTCAACTATTTCTTGTTTGCTTCAGCTTCTCCAATATTTTTTTATTGACGTGATGTTTCTTTTAAGATTCTTCAGAAATGCTTGTCTTTCTTCCAATCCATTATGTTACAAGAGATAAATTTTTGTAAGTACGCAAAAGTACAATAAAGCAGTCCATGTTATGGTTTGAGTTATTTATTTGATAAACGAACGGTTATCCGTTTATCTGCGATTAAGGACTATTTCTCATATTACCCCATTCAGTCACTATTTTACAACGAGAACGGTTGGAGAAAATTGAAAAGAGTTTGGGAGACGCTAGATCGCATATTTTCATGCATGTGCTTCAACTAATTGTCCTCTTGTTTATGCGTAGTTGCGTGCATATGACAGAAAAATGTATGTAGGTATGATGCTTACAAGACGACGAAAATCAATTAGCACAGTTTGTTGACTTCTTCATGTCATCAGCCTTACATTCCAAAGGAGAATATTATGCCACCCGAATCTTCTCTCTTGAACGAGTCAAAACAAACTTTTTAGAGTCAAATTATGACTCATATGTAGACTCATTAATCATCTCACGAATGCTACCTACCGACGATCAATATATGTACAACCTTATCAAAAGCATAATATACTATATACCTATACCTACGTGAGGAAGCATATTTAACGGTGATAATGAATATTGGATGTAACGGGATAGCTTTTTCAGGCCTTACTACATGCATATATGAGTATCTCGCATGTTTATTGCGAAATATTTCGAAACTTGGTAAGGCAATAAAAATTCTATTTCAAACTTTTTTATTATGAAGACATGTCTGGAACTTATACTTTGACACTGATGTAAAATCAAAATCAGAGTTTATATTTATGATGCATATGCATGCTAAAGACAGACATACACAAGTTAAATTTAGCCGGGCATGATCACTGTATGCATAGCATGGAATTTATTTGTTTTAATCTCTATCTCTAAACTTTCGCCTCCACATTTGCATTCATTCATTGCTGCTCTCAAGTACTGCTGCTTATCTTCTGCCACTTTTTAATTTTTCACCATCGCCAGGAACACCGACCAGCAACAGCAACCACCCACACTGAGCTCAAAACCCGGTCAGAACTCATAGTAGGTATGCATTGTCTAGCCTAGATTAATATTTGGCATGGAATATATTTCTTCACGAATACAATACACCATGCATTATTACATCGTGTTGACTCAATGATGAGCGAATAAGCCTCTTAATCGGTCATCAAACGGAAAACGTGTGGAGTATTTGAAACTCTTCACGTTTTCCGTTCTCACATCTCATCGAAGAGTACAAATAGACATTATGAGCAGAAATTGTGCATTTTTGTGCTACACCACGTAACTTAAAGCTCTAAAGATGTATACTTTTTAGTGTTAGGTGGACAATTTAATACTCCTCTCATGTACACTGTCGATCAGTTTTCAGAATTCGATCGCTCAGCGGAAAGCAATCCTTTCATTCACAACATTTGTAGTGTTGAGTAATGCCGTCAATATGAATTGGAAATCTGTTTTTTGGTGATTTCTTTCTGCTCCCATTTTCATTAAGCATGACTTTCAGAATATGCAAGTAGTAGGATAATTTAGGTAATTCACATAGACTGTAATTTGTATACTACACTCCTGATGACTCATGTTATAATATTTTGTGCATATATTGGTTTATAGTTATAGTCGATATATTGTGAACAATTATTTTGATAAGGCGAAGAGAGGGAGATAAATATGGAAAGTAAGAGATTTCCAACCCCATTTTGCTCAAATTGTTGGCATTCATCTTTCAATCCGTTTTTAAAGCTAGCCATATACCTGTGCCCTATGGTTGTATCATACAACTTGTATGCTTTGTTACACAATAATACACAATACACCAAGCGAGCTAAGATCAACAATAATTAATTTTGTTTTCGCATCCTACAAAAATAACTGTGATTTACTTATGATAAAATGGGAAATCTGCGTGATAAATTCTGTGCATTGCATCTGCAAATCTATAGTATCACTGTGTAGAACATCATAAAAGTACTGTTTGTCATCGTTTTGTGAATTTACTCATTCTTTATACCGATCCGATATTGTGTCTCTGTTTGCGGATAAGTTATACTATATATTATGTTACATGAGCAATATCCGAAATTTACCTATGGCAATGTTGGCTCTGTTCGCTTATCTTCTTTGTTCTTCCTATGCTCCCGCTTACACTTAAAATGCTGGCTTATCAGTGAAAGCTCCGTTTTAAATGTCGGTATAATGATGATAAGCAATATATGTGGTACGTAGTGCATTATGCTTTCCACACGATTGTATCAGTGGGATGGTGTTGTCAGTTGTCACAAAAAATCCAATATTCAAGCCCAGTTTTCATACTTCACACTTCGGCAGCAGTTGAATCGAGGATAAGGAATCTGGCATTATTGAATGCACGTACCAAATACTACAAGGCATGATAGATAAGACAGTGCATACCTTTCCAGCTATTCACTTTACCTCTTTGTGATTACAAATCAGCAATTTAATCAGTGCATTACGCAGTTTTTACTTTTACGATTTAAAAAATTGCTATTCGTTCCATTTATTGATGCTTTTGCATTCAAATTTGGAAATGAGGGAATTCAAATTAGTCTTCTTGAGGATGACATGACAAGGACAAGACTCAGGGAAGTGCAAAGTGTTTAGTTCAAATAAAAGTGAAACAGTTCGTAAAAAGTGGACGTAAGAAGCGTAACACGAATTTAATTTATTCAAATCTAAAATCCAAGCTAGTGTAGATGGGAAAACAAAATTTTGATTAGCTTCCTTCATGAACGGAAAGTTTTGTTTGAGGAGAACAGGAACTACAATGACATTTATGCTGTCAATTTGCGTTTAATGAGCTACTGACTTCTCGACTACTGAAACGTAAGTGTGTGTAAAATAATAAAAAAATGTGGATCCTCTGCCAAAAGTGTTACATTTATACCTTTTGTTTTTGTTCAACATGTTCTTATTAAGCCGTTGTTCCAAAATGTTATTGTAAAATTTGAATATTAATATATGTAAGTGCTCATTATTATTCCAATCTCAGAACAGCATAATATTTTCCATTCCAAAGATTCTATCGAAGCAAAATTTAAGAGAGGTATAATGTACACGGATAGGATTCGGAGTGACATACATATTTTACAGTGCAATGAGATATGAGTGCATATTGCGAAGTTTTTTGCGAGGAATGCGCATTGGATATTATGCAAAATGACTGTGCTAATAATCCTCTTTCAATGTCGACTACTACTAGATACACCGTATGTGTTAGTCCAAGATATCATAATAATTGTCACCGATTTACGAGCATACGAAAATACCAAGCAGAACCAAGACAAGATGAGATCATGTAATTCTTGGCGTTTCTTTGCATCAGCACGTTTGGCTGTGGCTGCACCACCTTGTTCGTTTGAAATAATTTATTAATTTGCTTACACTCCAAGATTCTCTTTTGACAAAAACGATGTTGTGACTTGAGGCTTAATTTTAAATGTAAACAGAGGAGTATTTATGAGTTCATTTTCTGAATTCAGTCCATTCGAAATTCAAAATTTAAGATTCATCTTGTTTGCGTATTTATGGATTCACACAATTTCGTTGGGCTGAGTCTAAATGGTATGTCATAGTCATAATTTTAATGCTAACTAGGAACTGTGCAATTTTAGCCTTCTTGTTTGAACTGATTAAACCTGAGCGTTACGCTTACAATAATACGCAGAAAACTGGTGTCCAACGTTTTCATCCCCATCATTTCATCGCGATCATTTAATCGCGATCATTTCATCGCCGTCATTTCATCGCCGAATCATTTAATCGCCGAATCATTTCATCGCCATCTTTTCATCGCCATCATTTTATCGCCTATTCAATTCATCGCCAAGAAAGTTAATCGTCATTGCTTTATTTTAAGTACTAATATTAGTTGTTTTAAGGAACATATACATAATGAAGCGTTATCTTCGGCTCAGGA